>DWEI01003034.1:0-13365 GCA_018245875.1 Mysoria ambigua | reverse complement strand
GCCTTAACACTCTCATTCTGAGAGGAGACCCATGTTCCAACAGTGGAACTATAAATGGTTGATGATGATGATGATGAGATCTAAAGCTAGCCAAAGCTTAAACGTTAAATGAAATACGAGTAAAATTAAATCTATTTAGAAAATTGTCAAACGTATAAAAATATTACACTTCAATTTCCTTCATACTTTCGATTTTATTAGACTTTAATTCCAAAAGTAAGTAGAGATAACTATTAAGTTTTGCTATAAGTTTACTTTTCTATTTAAAATATATTGTCCACAGAGCGTCGTAGACACATACACAGTTTTATTATTGTATACAATATGGAAAGAAATATACCTAGAATAGTAGCCTGATAAGAACTTTTTGAAAAGATCTAATAAACTCATAAGCTTTCTGATGCATAACTGAGGTTATAGAATCAAGTCCTTATTGGTCAGCTAACTAGTGACGGTGTAAACGAGAAGAATCTATGGAATTCCTTTTAAATAGTGCACTCTGGATAACTCTTTTTTTTGTAAACAAAATTCGGTCTTGTTATAAAAAGTTTCCGGATTTCTTTAATACCTGGGATAGTCTTTTTTTATCTTAAGAGCCCTGGTATGTCAAGAAACGTGTGGTTACTGTCAACTATTAACATCATCGGACCTGTCAGGATGCTGTTGAGAGTCGTCGCTGTCGGAGTGGTAGCCATCGCTCGCGGAGTCCGTCGGCGAGCGGGGCACGGCCTCCGCGGCGCAGCCCTCGGCCATCTGCGTGAGGACCGCCGCGCAGCCGCGGGAGTAGCTCATCAGAACCCCCGCCACCGGCCTGGAATGGAGAAGTACTACATTATACATTTTCAAGACGAATTGTGTAGGTATTGAGACGGTATATAAATATTTTTGAATGTATGCCTCGAAAGGAACGTGGCGTGGTGATAGAATAAAAAAAGTTGAAATAGCAATTATTATTGAAAAACATTAATTGTAAACCAAATAACAGCTGTTAAACAATTGTCAAAGTGCAAATTATGTATTATAAAACAGCGTTTACTTGGGTACGTAATGAACTTTCATTAGGATAAACAATAATTAATCAAACCGATGATTAACTGCCTGTACACTAATATAATAATATGGTTAAATCCCAGATATTACACAATAACTTTCCTTTTGTGTAGATACCATTTCAGACGTGAGAAAGATCGTATCGTCTTTGTTACGGAGAAGCTTTGTTACAAGAAAATAACCACGTTTAATTACTCTTTACTGCACAGAGTCGCGTGTGTTACGCGTTTATACAGGGTGGTTGGCTGGAAGGAAAGTTTAAAAAAGTTCCAAAAATTGCGTATATAATGACGTTTTTAAAATGACGCCTACGAATAACTCCATGAAATCCAACCAAGCGAATACGTCATGTCAATATTCAACAATAATATTAGGTATAGCATCACGCCGTATGCCGCATTAAGTATATGGAAATCATCAATTTATTCAGTACCATGAAATGACAATTTTACTACTGGACAACATAGATCACTTCACGATCACGATCATAGACGACTTCACTGGACATTTCCAACGTGTTCTAGAAGGCTCCCAGTCGTTTAGCTAACGGTAATGCATGGGACCGACCGCTTAATGTTTATTTGAACCGCTTGAGAATATGCTCCATTAGCGCTCACTCAGTGAAGAACACAATGCTGCAGTTCTGCATATTGTACCCTCGCAGTAGTAAACTATTCCAAACTAAGAGGTACAGATAAAAAAGAATAAATATGTAATTTAGTCTTAGTAAAAATGCTACGATATAAGTATACGACTATACCCTAATCACTGAGTTGAGAATCACGCGTACAATACCCAGGATTAATATTTATGTGATGGGTAAATTCAAATGACATTTACTATGTATTGGTACGTATTTTTTCTATGTCTAATGTAAAATTCTATTTATTTGTATTTCTATGTCTAACGTAAAATTAATAAATACATTTATATGAGATTTTATTTGTTATAGCTATGTTTATTAAAATGTCTAATTATCTTAGTACAAGCTGTCGATAATTTGATATGAAATGGTCACAGTTGAATAGTCCCGCTAATGTTATTTTTATTTATGTTTAACGATCAAGCCGTCACTTGTATTAATTGTACTGTATCACGTTGTTTATTTTGTATTTACATAAACAGCTCCGAAACCATCGACGATCATTTAGCGCCAAACAAGTGAATTGCACTTAACGCTGATTTCTCCGTCGCACAAACTGTCGAGAAAGTCGTTAAAATGTCATGTTTGTACGTTATGACATATTACAATGCCTACCGCTGACATTACATAACCACATTACTTATATGTATATTAATATCGAAATATATTTGCAATTTCATACCGTTTTGACTACCAATTTGTTATTGTATGTTTCAACATAATATCACGCTTGTATTGCCTGAAAGGTTTTTACCTCACACTTTTTAACAGTAATGTGAAACCTATCACAATGAAAGAGAGCCTATTGTCATACACCGAGCACAAATCTAAATTAAAAGCTAAGGCTAGGCATTTCAATATAAATTGGGCTCATAAGTGAAAATGGTTTAATTCAAATATTATAATATTCAAGTCGCTATTTTCTAAATCACTAGATTTAAGTTCTCCAATGACCGGTAATTAATAAATTTAAAAAAATATGAATACACAATTTCGGATATCCGATCCAGTAATATCTAACTAAACTAAACATAATATACTAGTCACACGATCGCTTCCGGTAATACCTGTTTTATTCAGTATTTGGTTTGGTATCCAACAAGTTGTTCGAGAACTTTCGTAATACAAATATTTGAATTGTATTCTGTCAATAATCATATCCTTTTCCTGTGATGACTATATTCTACATTAGCTATTTATTAAAATTATTTTCTTCTAACGTTTATCTCTCTATCAATTTAATAATAATAAAGCATTTATTCATAAAAAGAATATTTTTTTTATATCATATTGATGTGCATATTTTTACGTAATCGTTGTACATGTAGATAAAGCCTACAACGAACGGTACGTCGTCAATAAAATTTGAATGGTAATTCCTTTAAAACTATTGACGATCTTAAAAAAACTTAGGTAATGTTTACTAATAGTAAAACTGTTGTACAACACCTCGCGTGCGTGCCAGAGCTATGAAACACGGTAAGGTCCATCACGCGCTCACACGTTGCCCAACACACCCTAAGACCACACTTAATGTCCAAACATCAATGACTATTATTACATTTAAATACCTGTACATGTTGAAACGGTCGATAATTTGGAGACGGTATTGTGAAGGAACACGTTCGTTTAAATTACACGGTGCGTTGATTTAACAATCGACAATAAAAATATTTTAGGAAGAAAGTAATTCATACCTTCTGTGTGAGATACGTACAGTTCGAACATGTAAACATTTGAAATTTTACATCAAACAATATACCGTTGTTATGTGACGAATGATAGATCGATAATTACTTTTGTATTTTGAAGAACGTAAAACTAAAGGTCTGTTTATAACCCTCTCGCGTCTAAGCGTCTCTCGCAAATCAACAATTTTCAATGTTAGTAAAGGACACAATTACAATGATTAAATCTTCGAAATAAATATTTCAACAGTGACACGTTTATTTATAAAAATTTACTTAACAATCTGTGACGTCACACATCCCCATCGACCGCAGCGAAACCAGCTCATTACACAGCGCGTACCATACGAGCAGGTGAAGGTGCGAAAACATCTCATTATCTACCATCATACTGTACGTAATCGCAGCGGAGAACACACGCTCTTGGGTCATTTGGACTGGACGGGACGCGCGCGACACGGGGTCTATTATTGAATTTAATTTCACGTGTCCACTCGTATGTACATTACATTACAATAAATATAAGATGTTATTTATAATTGAGATAGAAAAATAAATATCTCAATCGTTATATATATTTAAATTCTAGAGGAATCAGACCGTTATTATAAAAATATGACAATGCTGTTTTATATGATATATAAACTGCCAATTACTTCATTTATATTAAACCATTAATTTTATCGTTAAAGGACAAAAGAACAGTAATAATTTTAACTTTATTAACAGAATAGCAACACGTTTCAATTCTACGGACTCTGGGCAGATAAACAATTTTATTAAAAATATCCTAATTCTTAAATATTAATTTCGACCAAAATATTTTTGTCTCTCTATCAAACGAAAGAAGAGAAGTTAAATATTAAGGTTTTTTAAATTTTAACAAAGTATTAATTTTTTAATTTTAATTAATTTTTTTATAATGTTTACATGAATCTCCAAATTATTAAAAAGCAATGAAATCATAAAAAGAAATTGATTCGATCACAGTCAGCAGTCTAATAAATAGATGTATGTAAAGAAAGGTGAAAGAAATTGCGTTCAAATCAACCACAGATTTTCTTTATCACAATCACATCAACGCATTGTGTTCGCAACTGATACATGAAATAATGAAGTGTTAAAGAATCTTCCTCTTCCTCGTGAGATGGTATCATCACGTACATCCACGAGGAAATGGAATTTTAATACGTTGTGCGCTCGGCAAGCTGTTTAGACCGCGCCGTCCGTTGTAAATATTGTTATTACACCCGCTGTTCGACCGGATGATGCAATTTCAAATGTTGTTCCGGCTTTTTTGTTTTGTACATCAACCAATTTAACATCTACCAGTGCGGTTTCGTGTTATGTTTTATAATCGTTTAAAATTTAGACGCGTAATGATTTTAAATTGATTCTTATTAACTGCACGACGATCTCTGACATTCTAATATGTTATATTATAATGTAATATAACCCTCTCCAGTCTCCTCTTATGGAAAGAGGTCGCCTATCATTTTGATAATTCATTTCAAATTTAATTATTGATTTCCTACATCGTTTGACTCAAAAGTAGGTCAAACTACTTGCTAATTTTTTTAGCATAAACATATACGTTTTACTTATTGGTTCTAATGAAAAAGACACGTTTAATATAACTAACATAAGATAACGTAATAAATTAAAACATATTATGTACATATAAACTACTGCCTCACTGCTAGTTTGGATGCGAGTACGATTACAGGTCGAGTGTTCCTGGATTCAAACCTCAAAGTATATAGACTTGGGATCGTGTGTTTATCCTACTATTAAATTTATTTTAATTAGATTTATTACTAGATATCTCTTGTAATAACTGAGTTTGTATTTGTGCCAGGTGTATGGCAATAAGCTCACCTCCTATGTACTATCGGAACACATAATGTGAGAGGTAAACCGTGGAAGTGTTGACATTCCTCCGCTTACCACCTCTTGGATTACAGATCTGATGTTATGTATATGTGCATACAAACAAATATTTAAACTTACCTAGTATCGCTCAAATCCAGCGTCGGATCGCTTCTCTTTATCTGTCCAACACAAGCCAACACTGCCTTGTCACTCTCAACCCTCGCCGATAAAGAAGCCACCAGAGTCGGCAGTTGGCGTAACGCCGGCTTGTCCACGATTGTGAGGAGAGACTTGTTATCGATGAGACGCCGCTCCACGTCAGCGTGCGAGAGCGCCAAAAGACGCTGATGCGACGACGACGCTGGATCCTGGCTCACTGTCACTGACGACTGCATAGAATGCAATGCGATAAGTTAATGAAACACGCGGTTAAAATAAAACTGAAAAACAATATGTATAAACATTTATAAACAGTGCCATTAAGGACTATCAATTAACACTGGACATGTGTTTTATATCGTCGTGTGAAATTATGCCTGGAACCCTGTTCCCATCGTCTATATATGAGTTTGCTTTATTTTCGTTTAAGTTTATTGTCATACCAGTTCCTCCAACTTGTGCAGCGCCTGCTTGTACACCTCCACGTGCCTCTGGAGCTCGTTCTTCATCGCCACGTGCAGGGAGATCAGTGAGCCCGAAGAGTCTGCTGTCAGCCCATGAGTTCCTAGTCCTGGTTTGAAATGACACGTATTTTTGTGATTTATACAACCAGAACAATTAATTAATGGCTTCGTGATGTATGAAAATGGCCCACATAAACCTATTTTGTAAATCAATTATTGCTCCATTGCTGCATGCTGCATTTTTTACTTTAATAATCCCATTATAAAACTTTTTCATGTCAATAGTATATACAAGTGCATTTACAAATGCTTAATTGAATTATAATCGTAATGTTTAATGGACGTGCATTTTTGCTAACATTGAAGGAAACAACTTTAGAAGTATAAGTACCAAACTATCGCCCTTAGATAAATACAACCTCGAGTTTTTATGAGCTACTTGATTCAGGAAATCACTCGTAAACAGATGTAATCTAGGGGAATTCAGCCCATTAAGCGTTCTATATATCCTTCGCGTTATCTCGTCCGGTTGGCGAGGAAGGTAAAATATATTTCTAGTGTGGCTAATGTACCTTATAATTAATTATAGGGAGATTTCTCTATCCGTCAGTTATTTTAATAAGATCTCATTGGTCGAATGGTTTTAAGTGCGACTGCTGATCAAGAGGTCCTGGATCCAAAGTAGTATTGGGTTATTCTAACTTTAACTTCGAACTTCCCAGCGTTAACACGAATGCCGGATTTGTATCTGTAGTATGGCAATAGGCTTACCCCTTCCTACAATCTGACATACATTCAACATAGCAGACAAAAGTAGGACTGTACTACACTGCTCTGCGTATACCTTCAGGAAAATACAGGTGATACAAGCGAGATGTTATGTTATATCTTATTAAAAATTTAATAAAAATAACACACTATCACTGTTAAACATAAACAGTTCGATGGTGTCTTTAACTCTCGAGAATTAGTGGATCTTCCAAGTGATGACAACGTTCAGAAGGGTCTTGTATTACAACATTTATTATGAAAAAAATGGTACCTACTCGGATTTGTTAGAACCAAGGCGCATTACGTTAATTAGCGAAAACAAACATCTCATAATATTTCTATGCTGTTTACATAAGACTCTTACAACAATAATACGATAGACTATTTATTAATAAATAAAAATCCCATTCAGTTCTCAAATTTATTTCGCTTCTAAAATATTTTTATTTAAATCGTGTGTTAGACGCAATTGTAACATGACATTGAGATAACTTAACCAATCAATTGGTTAATCTGATTAGAAACTCGTTAAAAATAAAGAAATCATCGGCGGGCCTACTGGAAGATATTCAATATGGAATAGATAGGGCCCTTGTACAATGTTCATGGCCTTTCTACTCTTGTCATTACTGTGTACATAAATAAAACATTTCAACAACTAAACAGATTGCTATCAGACAATACTAGCGTAGTCTGTATCAAGTGACTAATGGCAGAAAGTGTTACAACCTAATCATTAATAGCAGAAACCTCTTTAACTAATGTCATATAATAAATTAGATATGTCAAAAACAGCTTCATGATCAATTATGGGAATTTGCCCATAAACACTTAAGTGATTATTAAAAGGATCATTCAATATCAGGGCAGTTTCACGGTTTTCACTTCTACAACATGATGTCAAATGCTAAATAAAGTGTAGTCCAATAAATCTTTCTCCTTAACTAGAACCGTTATTTATATACCTATTATTACAGTTACATATACAGGTTTTTTTGTTAATGAGAAGGCCAAGGACATATCTTTGTCAAAATATCTTTTATATTGGCCAATGTTTCATCAGTCACTATTTTTCACATGTGCCGTAAATTCATAACCGTCTTATACAATCAACCATTAACATATTCCACCACAATTGAATTAAAATCACAATACGCGATTGCCGCAAACATTATGATTATGTGTTAATTCGGTCATTTTCGGCTGAACACAAGGCTGACGTTATTGAGTAATCGTGGTATATTAGTACATATTGTGAAGCATTCACTCTGAAACGACGTGCTGTCAGCTCTAAAGATTTTTTATATTGTTAACGAACTGGCCAGTTAGCCAACACGGGAAGTGACTAGCCCTGAAATGGTTAGTGGAGGTTCTTAGATAGTCCTTGATTAATGACCGCCGCAGATTTCATAAGAGTTTCCTTATGTCAGAGAACATTTGAATAGTCGGCTACATTTCACATTTATGTAATTTATGATTAGTTATCTTCATCGTTCCACCATCTAACAGAAGTCTTTCTTTAGATTGAGGAGGTTACGGCCATAGGCTGCTACGGTGGCTAATAAATGCCTTAATTACATATGTGCAGTAAAAATATAACGGTGAAAATTTATGCAGGTTTTCACCATTATGGCTAGTGATATTTAGTCTTGAAATTTAAAACCTAAACACTGCAACCAGCATGGTGACTTTTCAATTGAGTCGTGTAAATTAGAAACGCAGCAGGACGGCAGACGAATGGCTCGTATTTCCATAAACGCAAGTACTTACAAGAACTAACGCTTAGCAATAAAAGATAGTGTTAATTGCAACGACTGTGCCATAAAAGAGAAAGTGATGTCCAACTCCACTGTTTACACCCACACGTAACGCATGATTAAGTGTTTAATGGCATATTGTTGGATCCTCAAAAATTTCTACCAGTTACGTAAAGTGTGAGGAGAAAAGTTACGTTTGCTGAAATAGATACATATTCACACGATAATATGCATATTATTATTATTAACGTACATAACTCCATCTATAAGTACGTTAAAATGGACCCATAAAACGTGTGACTTGGAGCTAAATGTCTTATTAACACATTCTTTTAATTGGATACAATGAGACTTCGTCTTGGGTATGATTTATAACTATACGCATACAGTCATATGCCTCAGTCTCTGGATAATCATACCTGTTTAACTTAATGACTTAATAATTGGCTTTCTTCGTATACATTTTCATATTACCATAAAAACAGACCCTCATTATATTAAATTTAACTTACCGTGAACAGCTGCATCTAGCTGCCTTCTTCGACTATCCACCGTTTCCTTAGAATCAGGACTGTACTGCACCAGGGCAGTTGCGAGCTTCGTGGTGCGTCCTCGAAGCCCTGAGCTCTGGTCGCCGCCGAGAAGTCCCACCAACCTCCACGCCACCGCCTCGCATTGTAGCTCGGGACGGGGGGTCACTTCCAAGGATATCAACCTGTGAACCAATAGCAATGAATAAATTCGAATATGAATTCCAAAATTTGCCATTATATCCATCTCCTAATATATACCTGTATGTATGTAGTAGTGTTTGAGTTAATAGTCGTCTGTAACGTTTCAAATCGCAATATAACATCTAGGTTTCAAAATGCAAAAATACAAATAACACAGTTGATCACTCACTTCATTATATATTTCTCACTGCCCAAATTACGTCTAATAAAAATAAAGTACTATACAGGAGTTATCAAATTTTGCAAACTTCCTAACAAAACTTTTGACTTCATTTTACTTATAATATATACTCGTATGTAGGATCCAGAAGACAGTAGTAGAGTTTTTGTTTTAAATTAAGAAAAAATAGTGTCTATTTAGAGCATAACTGAAGATCAATAGAAAAAACTCTTAACCATTTTCATGGCAAAAGTTCATATAGCGGTTACTTTTAACATTGAATACACGTTGCCTCTTCCCACAAAGCTATTAGAAACAATGAAGACAGGAAAAGAAAAAAAGAAAAACCTCACAAAGCGTCTGCACCCCAATCACTTAAATTAATAGGCCTATAATCGTTCTTATATAACATCATGCTTAAATTCCCCAAAATCGTACCAATAGGAGTGTAGTATAAACTCGCGTTTCAACAGTTATATTACCGTCCCGGCGTGAAATAAATGGTGAGCCTGTCACCATACACAAATCCATTGCTAGACACGAATCCAGATTCTGAGCCACAACTAAAAATTTTAATTTAAAAAATCCAATAGTACCCAACCCAGGATTGTAAACCAGGACCTCTAAATCAGCAATCACACATGAGTTCACTCCACCAACGAGGGAGTCAGGAAGACTGTATATAATTCTGTACAATTGTGATGTAATGCTCATCGCATCCCGTTCATCAATTCCCACAAATTCATACAAAGTAACGGTGATGTAAAAAGTATTATGACAACAATAAGTTCTAACAGTATGAAAGTTCTCAATGCAGATAAACTTGCTCATTGTTACTGCCTAGAGATATCATTCTCAATGGTGGAAACTTGAGGAAAGTATGTTTTTACTGTGACATCTAGAATTGTATTGTTTTTATTTTAGAGCATTATTTACCATCGACTGTTTTCTGCGTCTCATTCGAACAACTGTAAAAGTTTACTTTAACAAAGGTTCTACTATTCGACTATTTTAAAATCGGATGATGGATTCATGCGTTTTTACTGATTTTCAAGCATAATGTCTACACATACATATTTTCATAATGTCGTTGAAATATATTAAATTCGCATGTTTAAGCCATCATCAATATATAGAAAAATGCAAAGATCTTATCATTGAAATCGTACGCATTTTTGATAATTATGTGACACTTCAATTTAATTATCGTTACGTTGGATACTTCTTCGGCTACACTTGATCTGAATCCTACAAAACTGATCATCCTGAAGGGTGCACTTCGAACCACAGCGTGTTTAACTAAATAAACACTACAAATGTCATAAGTAATAAATTCAATAAAAAGATGACTTAAGCCTTAATTCATCAATTCGCCCGTACATCATCAAAAATAATCATCTTTGGACGTACAATTTCATCGAGTTTCGCCACACTCGAAACAACCTCTTTGGCTATCAGTAAAAGTTTTACGAGAATTCGGTGCTCTCAGACGGACCGCCGGAGTCGAACCGGTCGGACGGGAAGCGTCACTTTCACCCGTGATCGCGCCCTTGCGCTCCTAACTTGCCGATCGAGCATACATATCAATTGATCAACTACTAACCTTCATTGCTAATTCACTCATCGGAAACCTCTTTGATGCTGCGAAACGTAATCGGGCGTCAATTGACTACAAACATTGTGGGCCTCTAGCGGATAAATTCACAGATGTACGCGGTCACAAAACACCTTGTGACATGCGGCATTTATTACTTCTGATTTTATTACTACTCGACACCTACTGGACGTTTTTATCGTGATATCTTTACGGTTTTATGCTATATAATTTTATTTACAATAAAGTGCTGTCAGGGCTCTGTCGAGTGGTAGCCGATGTGGTACCGCCGTAATCAGTGTTGACTTGGGATATTATATTGATCAATAAAAATTTTCAGAATTGTAATGGCGCATAAAGAAACTAATTAGTAAAAGTGAAATATGTTATTTCGATTGATATGAGATAAAAAAACCGAAAAATAGGTTTTACTAACTACCACACACAAACAGCAATATAATCATTTACATTAAATGTCTTATAATTAATTAAAGGCTGGTGAGAATGCAGGAAAGAGTGTGACCAACATTATCATGCAATAACTACATACATAGATTGTTAATCGTTTTTTCGTTTTGAAAATTTTAATTTGTCCCTTGTTAGGAAGAGAGGTTAAAATTTTAATTTGACTAAGACATTTTTCGTATAAGATGTTAATTTCTTTCATGTTTAAAAGCAGAAAAATAAAAGCATTAAGAAAACGCATTAGTACTTCCACTGACGCATCTTAACCAAACCATTCTACGAAATCGATAATTAAATTAACTTTTGACGTAAACAAACATTCTTTGTTGCCTCATTCTTAATTCGCAAAGATAATTGTAGAAAATTTACAAAGTGATTGTGTAATTTGAATCAGATTCCCTTCGCCGGAGATGTCTCGAATTTCATACGAGCCGGTGTTCATTGCGCCGTTACATTGCTGGCTAACCTGTTTACCTTCACGCTCTGTTGATTCGGCATTATTCCAATAAAAACATCCTTATAACACACAACACATGGTAATTTCCCATATCGTAGAAATAATAAAAATTGACTGCCTCGTTGGGCGTGTTGGTTGCAAGTGCGACTGCTGATCTGGAGGTCCTGAGGCACTACAAATTATTCCAATAGTTAGCGGATCCAATAGTTAGCGGGAATTAGTGGCTTCGATTCCTAGCCAAAATACTCGTAAATACATGTATGATAAGCTTCACTATTTTCTGCATGTAAGTGTCAAATTATCAATGTAGGTATGTATTTAAATATTAGCATAAGAATGTTTGTAGGCTGCCCGGTTACCCAAGCACAAGCTTTGACTAGTTAGAGATTAAATGATCTTGTTGCAAATATCCTATATATTATTTTTATTAACTGTACAAAATGTTTCCGGTCTGTCTTAATGATCGTTGTGCTTTATAAATCTAGACCGTAAAAACATTAGCCCGGATGGCTTATATAATAAATATAATCACTGGGCTTCTCTCACGTGAATTACATGTAATACGATAAAAGCAATTGTGTGACCATAATCATTTCATTTATCCTAACTGCAAAATAACTATAAAGTTAGGCAGTACGCGAAAATTACTCCGGGTTCTTGTGTTTCTTGCGCGCTCGTAAACTGCAAGCGCCTCGCTTATCCCACTAAGCGGAACTAACTCGAATCTCTATCTAAACGCAAAAAGTTAAATATGCAAAATACATGTTCGAAGAGAAAATTCTTAATAAACGTGAGATATGCATTCGTGCAATATTCGTGTTCTTCAGAGAACACTTATTTTGTAACATACTTGTTTTTTATATTTTTTTTTTGGTCAACATCCTCGTTATGAAACAGTTAAAGATAATAATTACGGTAGAAAAACACATGCGTACCGGTTTAGTAGCGTCTCTATCAAATGCGCAGAATGAGGAAGGGCTTCAACCAGCAAGTCTACTGGCAACTCAGAGGCCACGCTCTGCAAAACGCCGGGTCCCAGGCGTGACAAAATAGCAGCAGCTTCACGAAACTGTCGGCCCTCAGCCAATAGCAGCACACGACGCAAGGCGAGACGAGGAGAGGTGTATGTGTTCTTCTCCCTCTCTCTCTCACGTCGAATTCGCTCGCGACTTTCGTTCAACATGTTGCGAGTTCGTGTAGTAGCGCTAGCCCATTATATTAGATATGAACTCCCAGTAACACCTCAACCTGTAACATAAAAAATGTGGTTAAATTATATGACATTCACTCTTATATTATACGTACATGAATAACGTAACTTCACGCCGTAATCCTCGAAAGAATAGCCAGAGGAATGCAGAACATTCCCACGATTTACCAGTTAGGTTTACGTCCTAATATGGAATAGGTGATAAGCCATGCATCGGGCACATATCCAGACTCCGAACTACTACTAGAAAATCTAAATTAGAAAAGTTTGTATTGCTCGACCCGGGAATCGAACCCGGGACCTCCCGTTCGGCGGTCGCACCTGCAACCAACACGACCAAC
>DWEI01003033.1:0-13365 GCA_018245875.1 Mysoria ambigua | reverse complement strand
AACGTAAACTTATCTATAATAACGTTTATATGTGATTGCAAATCCTATATAAATAAATGATTTTTGACTTTGACTTTGACTTTGACTTTATTAAACTCAATGTCACGATTCCTTACATAGAGAACGAAGCCAGTTCATTGCGTTTACCCATAATATAAAAATAATTGCACGAATTGCAATACTGCTATCATAAGTGGCATATTATAGTTGCACTTAATACATTTATAAAGCTTTTAAAAGCATTGCACAGTCAAAGCACATAAACGTACGTAGGATAGACGTTTCTCTATTGTTGAGATTAGCTAACTTGTTTAGCATTAGCTGTAAAAACGTAATATGATGCCTGTAATCCGCGAAGAGCTAGGCAGAGGGGTGCAGTTCATTAACACATTTCACCGGTTATTTCGAAGTGCCAGGATGGAATAGGTTGGATGGAATATCGTCATGCACCGGACGTATTTCGAGATTCCGAGCCACATCTAGACAATCTAAGATAGAAAAATCCTTAAGTGTCAACCTGGGATTTGAATCCAGTATTTAACGATCATCAGTCGCGCTAGTAACGAATATGACCAACGGGGCATTATTATTTATAACTCGAAGAAGAAAAATCATATTCCTATTCGAGGCAACTAACAGACGCCTCGAGGCATCAGCGACTATTTAGACTGTTGAATGTTACTCCCCTCACTTGAAACTTATCTTCGCTTAAATCACTCGATAGAATAATCATTGAATTATTTTAAAGGATTTTCTAAAGCGACGGTTTGGTACTGATGATAGTGCTCCGAGGAAGATTCAACATACTCTTTAGCCAGTGATCCGATAACAATAATTATGAATTTTCCACCAGTTTACATCCTAAGTAATTACTCCCAATAATCATAACCAATTCGTTTATTTTTAGTTAAACCGTAGTAGCAAGGTATGGTTAATATTATAACATAATTAGAGGTGTGATGACGAACACACGAGTTAACTCGTGACCGATCAAAAATGTGTTAAAGCATAATCAGAGCTGTATACTCCAATCGAATCCCAGATATCTGGTTTGTACTATTGAAATACAAATAACTAAGCTATCACTGCGCAAATAACAGGGTCGGATTGTAAAAGAAGAATTGGTCACTGCGGAAAAAAAAACAATTACCGAACCAATAAAACACAATCTTTGAAAAAGTAGAAAATAAAATACGAGCTCCGTTAAACAGATTAGCGTTTAAATTATCAATTCGCACCCACCCACCCCCTCGCCCCCAGCCCCGAGGCCCATCGATAACGTATTCGACAAATGGGCGCAAAAAGTTTAATTTCACCAACCGATGGGATTTGTAGCAGTCACACTTGTTTCAATCACATTAACAGACGCGTCTCACCATTTGCGAGAAAGAGATAAAACCATGCTACGGTCGTTGTAAAAGGTGTTATTATGTGCGTCTGTACACGACACGAGTCATAGACATATTCATTATTCGTAGGCTATTCATTGAACTCTGTCTCAATTAATATGGTCAAAAAGTATCGGAAAGAATGAAATAGAGCTGCACATAATCATTTTATCTTTTATTATGTTAATTTACGTATCGATGTTATCCCGCCGTCTCTTGGTTATATGCAAATACTGCTGCTATTTGCGCTAGTTTATCGCTCGTCCGTTAGCAGTGTGACAAGCAGGTAATTCAATCAAATCGCAAATCCGCAAGAAATAAATGAAACGGCCCGAACTCGGCAACTCGCCGATCGCGTTCGTTCACTAATTCACTTACTTGAACGGCCAAACTTTTTTCATTTGCCAATTTTTCCTAACAGTCCCCCCCCCCCCATTCCTCTTACGGCATTTTTGGAGATATTGATGTGTGTTATGTGGTTCCAAATTTTAGTAAACGGTTTGATATAAAACAGTTTTATCTGCTAAGATAATCGAAAATGAACCAAATTTATTTTTGTATTATGAGATCTTATTCGTAGTAACGAAACCGCAATTCGGATTTCCATTTGAAAGCAGTTATAGTCCCATTTAGATAGATAGATAGATCCATTTAATAGCAACTCTTAAAAACGTGTGCGTTTTAAGTTTTAATATCACTTGCTATAACGGTAAAGGAAAACAACGCGAGGAAACCTAGACACCTTGGAGTTCTCAAAGCGCTCTCCAAGGCGTGTGATGTCTGCCGACCCGCACTTTGCCCGACTGTAGCCCTAACCCTCTCATCCTGAAAGGAGACCCGTGTTCCAATAGTGTAACGATGGAAAAGTCTATATCGATCAATCTAATTCGATTCGATCTATTTAATGCCTCGTTCAATAAATAATCATGATGATCCGCTCGCGTAATAGGCATCACATAATAATAGTAGCCACGAAATATTATTTCTCTCTGCCTGCCACGTTGGTCGTGTTGGTTGCAAGTGCGACTCGATCGAGATCGAGAGGTCCCGGGTTCGATTCCCGGGTCAAACTCTACAAAATTTTCTAATTAGAAAATTTTCTACTGGATAATCTGGTAAAATTTCTAATAGAATTCTGTTAGTGGTTCGGAGTGGTAAACGTAACCGGTGAAACGTGGGAGTGTTCCGCATTTCTCTGCCTATCTATTCGGGGATTACAGGCGTGAAGTTACGAAATATTATTTCAGTTTCCATTCGAAAATAATTTCAGAGAAAGCATTTTTGGTTGAGTTAAAAAATGCTTTTCATCGATTCACCGACACCGCTGAAGGGCGTAACCAATTTCTGTGAAATTTCGCATATGCAATACATTCAATTTTTTGAATAAATACTGGACATATTTATCTATTCACATATCTGAGAACATAATTCGTTCATGGATATCGTTGAAACTCCGATGCTTGCATACAACGCAAAGTTGAATTACAATGAATATATCACGAATATCACAGTATTAATTACTTAACAGATATGATATAATAAAACCTAGGGTGTGTAAATATACTCTGATGTCACAAAGATACTTCAAGCTAGGAAATATTTTAGTGCAACCCTTATGTGCAACCCTTATGTGGGAGGAAGTCATGTATGGATATCAGCAGACACATGTATAATAGTTTGAACCCACTTAAGGAGCAATCAACTAAATTGCAGTTCCACTTAACGATGGTTACCAGACCCAGTGTTCCTTCAATTATCTTACACACGAATCTGTCTTAATAGCTGTTCTATGATTTACACGTGGACAAGTCCCAAAGGAACTGCTTCATTGCGAACGAGTAACTACAAGCGAGAAAAATTGATACCGAACATTTAAATTTAAAGAGACGAACGTTAGTGTAATAGAATCCATATAATCTATTTAATATATTTATAATTACATTACTTGTATATAGAAAATTTTAAATGTTTTATATTATTTTTGAGTCGAAAGAATGTTGAGGCATTTGTCTTGGGACGTGTGCACACCTGGTCATCTTAAAGCAAGCACCACGAAGAAAAAGCTTGTGTTATGGTAACCGGACGGCTGATGAACTTTATATGTACATAATACTTATAATAAATATGTATTTAAATAGATTTTTTAATGATAACATATAACGTAAAACAATTTCTGACTATCATTAATAATCATCAAAACTTTTATCAATCGTATCATTTTCAATAGGCCCGGTTGGCACAGAGTAGTTCAAAAGACTAATAATTCAGAAAAAAAACCATTCGTCGCGTTTCCTCGACTCGGTTAAATTTTAAATCAATGGGCCAAAAAAGAACATAATGTGTTTCCACCAGCATTTAAAAGTCCATGGGTATATTTATTTGATTTATTTTTATTCGACATTATATCATATCGCCTATCGCTTGGGGTCGAACAAATCGGTATTCTAAGTGAATAATAATAGTGCCTGGGACTGCCTTTGAGACACGCGTATCAAAAGGATTCAGTTACGCATTTCAATAGACCTATGCAATTAGGTATATTGAATGTGACATCCTTTGATGAAACTCAAATTGCACAGGTAACTGATAAGTCTTGTAAAAATTTATATTACTCTCAATTTTACAATACAACTTGTAATTCTGTGTTCGTGTGCACAAATGTAAATATTAAGCCTTATTATGCCACGACAATATGTTACAGGTTACGATATAAACAACAGTCTTCTAATTTAGTTTGATGGACAACCTCATTTATAAATAACATACAATTAAGTGATAATAGGCTCACCACCTATTCCATAGTGGGACTTAAACGTAACTGGTGAAACATGGGAATGTTCTGCATTCATCTGCCTACCTCTTCGGGAATTAAAGGCGTGAAGTTACGTAACAATTAAGTGTTTATGTAATCTAAGGTAGAGTCTATATTCGGTTTAATACAATAAAGGTAATATGTATTAAACAACGTAACACCATTCTTGTAGTTCTCAAAGAGGTAGGCAGAGAAGTAAAGTACCCTCCCACTCTTTATTAATTAGGTTTCCGTTCCACGTTGATATAAGTATATGATATGACATGTCTATAATCTATTACAATATACCGCGTACATATCCAGTCTCCAAGCCACCACTAGAAAGTATAAAAAAAACTATAATGCTTGAGCCAAGATTTGAACCCAGTACTTAGCTTTCAATCGGCGGTCGCGCGTGCAACAAAAACGACAAACGAGGCAGTCAAAAGTTAAGGAAACTATCTTATTCGATTTAATCATAATATATGTGCAGTTTTAATTTTTTTATAATATAAGCTATATAATACTGAAGTATTATGAATACATTATAAATATACATACTTATTTATTGTTATATTCATTTTTTCACAAATTTTTTCTTGATCCGAAACATTATTGACGCAATTTTTGCCCAAGACAAGAAAAGGCTAGATCAATCACTTAATAACTTAGTACGAAGAATAAATGGAATAATTAGCAAGACGACTTAACTCTCGCATAACTGTGCACTTTTGTTACCCGTTAGCTACTATGATAATAGGACATACATAATCTCCACATTAGATCCTTAACTACATCAATACTACCTCATGTTATTATTGTGAATATCGAAACGTGTAAAATACATTGCGCGCCGTGTATGATTCGTATTGTAAATAATTCGTCGGTGCCATGCAATGTATAACGAAAATGCTAGGAAGAGGTTTAGAAAATACTATATTGCATTCTTGGTAGTGACGATGTAAAAGGCATTCTAAATCCGATTTAATAGTTATAATCGCCCAACGCTAGAGCTACTCTTTACTTTATTTTTTCCCCGCTTTTCAGTCTTTCATCTGTACATGTTTGTACATGTTGACCATTACACATATATGTATATATACTCGGATTAATAAAAAAATGAGTTCATCAACAATCACCAGACGAAACTGCAGACAATGTAAAAAAACAGACAGGATAACCAAGATTATATCGATCGCCGAATTATTACAATGTAAAATGTATTCGTTTGTCACAGCGTAGCGGTGATTTATAATATACAGAGATCCAAAAAATAATCATCAATTATGAGATCTCTCAAAGAACAAACACTTTGAATGTTTTTGATTTTATTTACAACTATACTTACAAGACACCCTGGTAATTTTTGATATCGGAAAATATAAATTTTAATATTCACAGAAAACATATATCTTGTTGAATAAACTACATTTTTGGTACAAAAATTACCACGTAGCCCCTCCCGAACTATGTTTCAAGAATCTTTACTAATATATAAAACGAATTACATTCCATTATACTTCACACATAAAGTACCACTCTAATACCATAAAATGTTACGAAAAACTGATAGATCTTATTGTACACTCAAACAGATCGTGAGTATGACAAATTCAAACAATATTTATCAGTCGGCGCGTAGAGGAAAACTAACTCTCTTAATTTTTCCTTTACAGCGAACACTTGTTTTTGCTCTACACCCAAGTAGAGTACACTCTCCAGTGCAGTACACTCCCACACAAGAAGCACGTAGTGTTATTAAAACTTACACTCGCCTTTGTAGTTTGAATTAGTATCGTTAGCGCTACGAACTTGGGATAATACTGAACTCTATCATATACTCAGCCGTGCGCCTAGCACACAACCGAGAGAATATTATTTTCTTAGCTCGTATAGTTTGTTTGCTGTCTACTAAAATATTAACTGCCAACAATGAGAACACGGATCCGTATATAAAATTATGTTTCATTGTTTATTCATTTTCATAAAACATTGTAAGTATTATCTTCCACTTTTTTAATACAAATACACATATTCACCTATTACATATTCTATATATCACTCAGGGGTAGAGAATATCAATGGGTATCATATTCACCCTTCTAACCTTCAGGTTGGAGTGATGTAAAAGTTTTAATAAAATAATAATTAATATACGATGAAGGAATTTCGATTTTATCTAATAAAATGAATACATTGAAATTAACGGGTTTCGTTTAAATTTATGATCAAAGAATACATATTTATCTTAATAAATTGTTTGTCACTGTACAGATTTGCTGAAGTAATATGCGTTGAAACTTTAATCTTTTACATTGCAGATATGTCTCTAAATACTTATGTTTGATACCATTATAACATGGACCTAATTCATGCTATCCGTCACCCAGAGTTGACTGGGAGAGAATGCCATTAGGCATTAAGACCACCCTTGTATCCCTTAGCATAAGGTGTTACAAAAGGGTTAAATTAATAATAAATTTTTAATTTAACTAAAATAGAGAGGAATGTATTATTGACCCAGGTGCGGTATAATTTAATATGGAAATGAACTATTATTTGATAATAATATAATATTTCACTAATCATCATATTATGCATCACATTATTATGCATCACATTAGTTGTTAAATACGAATAGCTTGGAGCTAATACATCTGTTTGACTCTATGGTAATTTTTACATACATATGTATATGGTATATATTCACACAAGATCTGGTAGGCAGAGAGTGCAGAATAGCTAATGTATCAATTCTCACAAAGTGCCACTCTTTTTCCACACTCACCATTGTTGTTAAGTGATAAGTTTGGTAAATCTCAGCAACCTTCAGCAACACAGCCTGAAAGACTGAATGCACTCTGTACAATGTAAGTTGTATTGTAACCTTATTGATATCGCTCATATATAAGTTCGCTCTACATATATGTACTCTCGTATACAGAAAGAGTTTTGCCTTACAAATGAGGCGCAACCGAGCTTTACAAAAATTCAGTAGTACCCGACCGGAGGTTTGAACCCAGGATCTTTAAATAACCACCAAAGAGGCGGTGTATACATTTTTAAATGTATATGTACTAAGTATTTGAAACGCGACGAACACACACGTATTCGCTCTACATATATACATATCTTCACGCCAGGTCCCTTACGGAGTGGGCAGGGAGCGCCGAGTGCTAAATATCTCTATTCTTAATTAGCTCCAATTACGTTAATAAATATCTTGAATACAAATCTAAACCATAACCTCCGGCTTAGACGTCATAAGCACCATCCAAAAAACCAAGAAGCCAAATAGGAGGAGTAACAAAGAATCTGCACTCAAATGACACGGGCAATACAGCACAGATGTAACACATTATAGTGGCAGTTCCAGCGCCTCATTTACGAGGCTGTGTGCCTAATTATGACATCAAACCTTACGTTCGTTAGCGTTGAAGCTTACGAAACTGCGCCGTCTTTGTATTTCGAATCTTACTCCCTCTCTATGAGAACCTATTCTCGCTTCTTGTGTTAAAAGGTTGTATACAATCTATTCGTAGCGATTACAACATTTGCTACACTTGCCCCTATATTTAGTGGAATGAAAGACTGATCTGTAAAATTATATTTATATATAAAAATGTATGTGGGTGCATGTAGGGTACGATGCCGATTGGGTGCGATGATAATATAGCCGGGGCCTGGTTCGCGTTGTTTGGGAACCAAGAGCTAGACATTTCTACGTGTGCAATATTCTTAATATTATGTCAACTTATAAACTTCATAAAGGGTTTCCCTAACGCCTTCAACGCCTGTAACTCCCGTAACTGTAAGGCCTGGAACTCTTCTAACCCTATACTCGTACATATATTGCGTTTAGTTTACAGCCGAGCTTATTTAACCGTTATATCTGAACGATCAATCTCAAACTATAATTCCGCATAGAAAATTACTTCATTTCTAAGTCGTTTTGTTTCAAACAGCAAAACGCACACTACAATCCACATGAGCTTTATAACTTACAGCTACAAACGAACATTACGTTTATCTCGACTACATTTCCAACGAAACTTCATTAGATACAGCTATCGCCGTAATACGGAGTCATGTAGAGTCGATAAAGTCGTCAATGCGAGTCTGATATAATAAAGTCGAGAGCGGATACACGAGGCTTCTCGGAGGCCGTATACCAAACATTTACAGACGGACATACATAAGCCTCCTCGTATCGCATGCAATTGAAATCTAATTCGCCATCGGCATCGCTGTGCGCCAATAAAGGCGGAAAAATCAAATGTAGAGCTCATGATCTAGTAGAGATGTTATAAAAGTACAATTTCGGCAACTGTTTATAAACATCAACGCAGTCGGGTTGAATGACTATTATACAAAAGATACAGAAAATTAAAATTAAATTTAACATTTACACGGTATATCTCGAGGCTGACGATTGGTCATGTATCTATATGTCACATAACGATGTATGTCACCTCAATAGTAGTGTGTATTATGATAGCACTCTGTGTTTATAAAACAAGAGCCACTCGAACGACTCGCATTTATTAAGTTACAGGAAGTTGACACACAATCGCATCACGCAGCACAGGCGGCGTCTGCGAGCACCACGTCGCTATAATTGCAACAGTCCCATTGACAAGTTTAACACAAGGCGTATACTTATGATGCGTAAATAAATGTTGAAAATTGTTATTTTGCAGTTTCAAAGTTGATTATGTTTTTTCATTGTGTGCTAGGCTAGCGTTTGGCCGCGATCCCGTCTGGTGGAAAGCGCAGATGCGTCCTAAGATGTAGCACGCTTGCCTATGTTACAAAGTGTTATATAATTGCATATAACTATCAATACGTGTTTCACCCGAAAATTGAATATATTCAATGGCATGGACTCGGTAATTTCTGGTTACGAAGAGAAAGTGTATGTTTTAAATTTTAATATTTTTCAATAATTATATCACCACTAAATTCAATCAGTATATTATAACTGGGAAACTTTGTTACAATAATTATATAGGCATTGATGCAAAGTTTGGACCTTATATGAAATACTTACATAATTATATGTATAGTAGGTTCCCAATATGCAAAAAATTTTGTTACACCATTGAAATTATCAGTGTTCCCAGATTTATTGACAATGATTATTTTTTTAAGTCCTTAGCTCCTTTATCTTCAGTCAATGACTAATTATCGTCAAATGATGTTCCATCCATGCGTACCCATAATAAGGAAAATAAGAATCTGCAACGAAAACAAGAGCATAAAAATATTACATCCATCACAGTTCAGCATTGGGCCACAGGGCTGCGGCAAAAGTAACGTCGGATGCCCCTCAGCTAGGTGGAGTGACGATGTACGCAGAGTGGCCGGCAGCGGTGGGATGCGGAGAGCTGCAGATAGAGCTCAGTGGCGTTCTATTAGAGACACGTCCATCAGTATTAGAGATATGTCCAGCAGTGGACGGAAACAGACCGGGGCTGATGATGACGATGAATTTATTCTATTATTTTAAATCTAATAAAGAAATCGGTAGCATGGTTAATCGATTTGTTGCTAAAAGCGGAAACGGCCAAAATTATTTTCCGTATGTTTTCAAAACTACTAAGTAGTTCCTCGTACAAACAATAAAGAAACTTTGTGATGTATGATCAGCTCGTGACTTCGCTTGAGACACAAACTAATTCTTCCTTTAACGCACTAAGTACGCTTCGGTGTTTCTGATCTTGAAAAAGTTAGAAGGCGTACTTTTAAGCTACAAGTTTGTAGAATTCACTGAGTAAGTCTAAGTTTTTTTGTAAAAATGTAGATACATTGGGTAATACCGCTAAGTGTCACACATTTTAGAACTGCGAGATAAGGCCCCTCGAGTACTCGACCTTTGGAATTTAGACGTCATAAATAATCTCTGGAGAGGAACGCAGAGTGTATTACACTGTTACGTTTACGTCCCAATACGGAATAGTCAGTAAGTCTATTGCTAGATACCGGATACAAAGCCGGAATCCGAGCCCCTACTAAAAATCCAAGGTGAAAAAACCGAAAAGTACCCAGTCTGGGGATCGTAGCAAAGAAGTCTCGATCAGCAGTTGCGTTCTCAAGAACTCGACAATCACTAGGCACAATAATAATATAAAATATTTGTATTCCTGTAGAATAAGTTTAATGGTAGTTAACCATGACAACTATGAGTTATTTAACCGAACAGATACGAAGCGTATATTATAATTATAAAGTATAACTTAATTAATATTTAAAAAATATAACTTCACGCCTGTAATCCCCGAAAAGATAGGCAGGGGAATGCAAAACACTTCGACGTTACACAATTCATTATAACTAAATTATGTGACATTTCTTGTCATTTCTAACTCTTCGAACGGCGTGGGTCTCGTATCGCATTGGGCATTAGCATACGTGTATCGAGTATCGGCTGCAGTAGCTTGTAGGCGATACGAGGCTGTTACATAGCTTTTTAAATGGCCACTCCAATCTGAATTGTGCCCTACACTAGTATCATAAGTGCCAAATTCGTTTCTTTATCGAATCGAGTTGGGACGTTTTGCTGAGCCGGTAGATCATGGAGTAACATCGTCAAATGTAAGTTATGATTGAAGAGCCTTTGTTGTAGCAACAGTAATGAGTGTTAAGTTTAATTAATGGCTTCGTTGACGTGTGACATTTGATATACATGTAATATTGCCATATTAATATTCTTTAACGGGTTGTTTAATATTCGACTTTTTCGTTGATCAAACTTTACAGTTTTCTAAAATTTTTCCCTTCAGTTTTTGGTCCGGTAGTTAGGGACTCTAAAGTTTTGAATTGTTTTGTGAATTTGATTTCCACCTAGCATAAATAGTTGGGTTAAAAGCTTGAATCGTTTTTTGTCGTCCGACTACCTTTACTCATACAATATAATATATTATATTTAAATACCTATAAATACGTATATTCAAAATCTAAATAGACTCTTCGTAATAGTAATTAGTACAGTATCTATCTAGTCTGGGATCAAACAGCCGTGTGTTATCCCAAAATAATATCATTATTAAATTTTCCTCGTTTCAGCATATTTATGACTGAATTTCCATACTGTTATAAAGGGTTAGTGTAATTAGAGTAAATAACAGGGCCGGACGCGCACTTAATACCTTAGGCGTGTACATCTCTCAGAACAGACCCTTTTAATACACCTTAGTGATTGTTGTTGTCCCTTATGGATGCCTGCGAGTGATGTCTTTGAGACCTAATTTTTCTTTTATTAGATGTACCTACATATATTTCATATTAACGAC
Organism: Mysoria ambigua; assembly: GCA_018245875.1. Taxonomy (NCBI): domain Eukaryota; kingdom Metazoa; phylum Arthropoda; class Insecta; order Lepidoptera; family Hesperiidae; genus Mysoria; species Mysoria ambigua. The sequence goes on along the minus strand of DWEI01003033.1, from coordinate 1,894 downwards.
TTGCATGAGAGACACTTCTAGTACAAATTACAAAATAGCCCACGAGACAAGCATAATTGCTAAGTATAGCTAAGTATTTATACAATAACACAATTTTTGTCATTTTATCTATCTTATTATTTATCTAACAAGATAAATCAATAGGCTCAATCTATTTTATAGTGAGACGTAAACGCATCTGGAGGAATATGGGAGTGTTATGCACTTCTCTGCCTACCGCTTCGGGGATTACAGGCGTGCAGTTGCGAAGAACAATTATTTTATGTTAAGATAAAGACACTTTTTTCTCATGTTGTTTTATAACCGATGTGCAATAGTTTAATGATGAAAGCGTACTGACCACATGCCATTTGGTTGTTGATATACCCGTTTGCAACATGTTTTATTAAAATTGTTTACTTCATACACATTGATATTACCGATCGGATTCTCGTTTATCTAATACCTGCCTTCGACTCCTCAGCGCCACTGAGCCGAGAAGACTATAATCGTCAGCGGAGCAGAGAGAGACATAAAGCCGTGAACAATATCCAGACGACGGCAGCAGTTGTATTTTGAGAGCGTTATGCAAATGTAATGTCATTTGCGAAGAGTGGTGAGGGCGCATACAAGGGTTGAAGGGTTCGTTCGAGGTGGTTTTCCAAATGTACGCCGTTAACGGGATATACGTATTTTCGGTAAAAAAAACAATCCAGTTTACAAAACAAGAGGAAATTACTTTACCGAGTTGTTCAGTAAAGGGTCATGTCTCGTGACCTGCATATCATAAATCGGTAATGTCAGCGTGTGAGGGATTGTTGTGTGGCTTCTTGCGATGTCCCTGACAATACGGCTTCATGAGTACAATTAATAATAGGACATTTTTCAAACGCAGCGTAGAAAATTTTCTTCGTGGCACCCAGAGCATTGGTAACTCCTCCGTTGAAGCAGATGTTTATAACCGATAATGTCCACTTACCATAATTATACCGTGTTTTTTATGGTCTGTTTAACACAAAGAGAGCACAAAAGATTGTCCAACACTCAATTTTCTAGGAGATAATTACAATTTGACTATTTATATCCACTTTCAGTCCAGTACAAAGTATTTCTTAGCTGTACGGTTAGTGAAAACCTGTGAGTTTGAAACCCCTCCATACATATACAGATATAACTAAGCGTTACGATGAATACCGTTATTTAACTTTATATCCATTAAAATTTTCTCATTTTCTAGTAGTAATTCGGAGTCTGGACATGTGCTCGATGCAAGGCAATAGGCTCACCACCTATTACATAGTATAAATAAAACTGGTAAAACGTGCGAGCGTTCTGCATTCCTCTGCCTACTTCTTCGGGTATTACAGGCGTGAAGTTATGTTACAACTGGGTTATAAAGGGTTATAACCCAGTTGTACATAGGGATATTGCCAGCTCATAAGTATTTGAGGATTATATGAATGTTTTTTACAAATTAATTATACATATACATTGTGAATGACCAGTGGCAATAATCAATTAGAATTCAGACTTATTTGCGAGTCTTGTCTTCGTGTAAATAAGCACTAATGACAAGAAAAACCCATAAATAGGTGAACGGACCATTGTCTGCATATAGGAATATTTATGGGAAATTGGAATTACTTGAGGATTTTATTGATAAGATAAAGTAGTGTGTTACAAGAAGGTAAGTTAATCGGATTGACCTAATGCAAATTACCTACTAGCTGATAATAGGTAATTTAAAAAATATTATATATGAATAAGGAAAATGGATAGTCAACAGCGCCTTGCAAATGATTGTGACTCATCGCTCAGGTGTTTTGAACAGTTGTTGTAAACCAATATAAGAGGACGAGCGACGGGCATTAAAACACTCTTAGTTGTGCTTTCGTTGATATAAGCCGTGTTGCTG
>DWEI01003032.1:0-13368 GCA_018245875.1 Mysoria ambigua | reverse complement strand
GAAAAGTTCATCAGTGAACAGCCCAGCATTCAATCTGCAGTCTTGCTTGCAAACAACAATACAAACAGGGCAATCAGTTTCAAATGGAAAATTTAAAGTAAATATAATTTACTTATTTTTAATCTTTACATAGTATGCTGGATATATTTAATTCAGGATAAATTTTAAGTTAATACTTTCTTACTAAAAGTTTAGAAATTTCATTTTATCATCAACAATTTATCCATTTCACAAAAAAAATGTGCTACACATATGTGACCACTTGTTTCCTGGTTATAAGGAAAGGTGTATACAACCAGATTATGATACATTCTTACCTCGTTTCCTTTTTAGTGGTTTAATACCATATTTATCCAATTCTTGCTGTCTTTCTGGACTAGTCATACTTTCGTAATTTGGCATTGGTGTCACTTGATCAGTTTTAATAATGTAATCCTTTTGCGATGGTGTTTGGACAACTATGTTTCTGTCAGTACTCCTTAATTTTAAAGGAGTCGATATGTTACCTGATTGACCTTCCATACATGATTCTTGTTTTTCTTCACCCAATAATTTACCTCCAGATTTTATATCAAATTTTGGTAAACAGTTATTAGCACTATGTTTGTTTGAATTAGTTTCCAAGGAAGTGCAACTGCATCTTAGCTTGCTTTGAGAAAATTCATTTTGATTTAATAGGCCTTCAATGGATGACATTCCTCCTATGTCGAACCTAGAATTCCGATCCAATTTGATCAAATGACTCTCTTGTTTGTGTCTATCAATTGAATAGTTGTATTCATTATCTGACAATTCAAACAGTTCACAGTTTTGATTTGAACTTGGTACAACTGCTTCAATTAAACATTTATTCCTTTCTTCAAAACTCATATTAGTAACTTCGGGATATTCAAATGTTTTATCACATTTATTATTGTCTTTTGTATTATAAACTTCATCATAGTCTATTGAAATGTTATTTCTTTTCCCCAATTCTTCTGTTTTACTTGTGAGTTTTGGACTACAAGTTTCAAGTTCTAAGCAATCTGAATACTGGGTCAAGTTAATTTCTTGGCTTTGCAAATCAGGATCATATGCAAATGTACTATCATGTTTAATAGAAGAAAAACTTTCATCTTCATAGGATTTTGAAGTTAATACAATCCTTTTTTTACTTTTAGTTAAGGTGTCCAATAAGCTGTCAAACTCACGATCATTTTCGTGATCAACAGGTAATTGGTATTTTTCCCCATGTATACTATGATATGAATTGTTTTTGTTTGTGATAATTTCTTTACTGTTATTTATCTCTGATTCCCCAATATCTTTTCTGTAAACAGTTTTCTCATTATTATCACTGATAAACTTACATATATAATGATCGTTCTGATCAAAATTTTTTAATACGTCAGGTATTTCGATATCTTTTGATTGATTATTTTTAGAACATTCAGAATGATGCATTTGGTCGGATTGGCATTCTTCTGGATGGTCACCATTTACAATATGTTTTTCATATAAATTAGAGCCTTGTGTAGTGTTTAGAATGTTTTTTGAAATATTTTCTATCACAACATCAAATTCACGATCACTATCAAAATTGCTTTTTGTATTTAATTTAATTTTAGTCATTTCCGAATTTTCGTGCAAAGTGTTACTGCAGATCGTTTTTTTTAGGGAGCTGTAATTGAGGTCATGTGCTGAATTTATTTCATCATTTTTTAACAAGTCATCATCGGCTACATTATCTGAATAGTGATTCCTACCAAGTACGTCATCTAAAATTTGTTTGTCATGACTAACACCATGGTCACCATGTAAACAGTTTTCAGAATCTGATGATTGTGATAAGTCTATGATTTCTTCTTTATTTTCTTTAAATGAATTATCATTAACATTATCATAGTTTACTTTTTTAATACTTGATGGGGTATTGTTTAAATCATGAAACCCACAATTACTATCATGCTTTTTAGTACTATTGGGAAATTGGTTATATAATATTGTTTGATCTTCCACTAAATCTATAATATCAGATTCATTTGAAACTAATTTGACTGATTTACTGTTTGAGTTAACAAAATAGTCATTGTCAATTATAACAATAGTATCATCAAGGGACTTATTATCACTTTTATTGTGTTGCTTGATAAGAGAATTGTCATCCAATTTTGGCGATTGAGTTAAATCCAAAGTTTCTGTTTCACTAGTTTCTGTAAGTGTACCAGGTTTGTCACTAAGCATTTTTTGTGAGAGAGAAGTTACACAACCAGTAAGATCCATAAAGTCATTTTGAATCATTCTAGTCTTGTTTAGTTCTTGAGATACACAAGAGTTTGATTTAGTATCAGCAGTATTATAGTTCATAATATTTACACATTCTGTTAGATCCATGAAATGAATTGGTTCTCTTACCCCAGATTTAGTAGAAAAGTCCTCTTCCATAGCTGTTTTGTCTTTCGAGCTATCCATAATTATTGTAACTTCATCATCAAATATATCAGGTGAACAACTCCTATGTTTTGGCAATGACATGTTCTGTGTTTTTTCACTAACTGTTCTATCACATGAATTCTCAAAGGTATCTTCAGTTGTAACTTTTTCAGATACACTTCCTTTTAACTCAATATCACAGTTGTTATATTTGTTAGCAAGAACTGAAACTTCTTGATGTACATTTAAATTGACATTGTTCCTTCTAATTGCCTGACAATTATCAGTACTCATATATGTTCTTCTCACAATATTCTGTGCTGAGTCAATTGTTCCACTTAATATAATAGCTAATTTGTCTTGTGAAACCTCTATGTTATCAAAGTGTATATCTGGTACTTCAAGTTTAGGACTTATTGGTCTACCAGGTATTTCAGACCAATCCTTTAACATATGATCACATTTAGTGAAAGATTTCGCCACAAGATTATTTGCATAAAAAATTTCATTGTTCTTTAGACAGTCATATGAAATATTGGATGCTAGATTGAACAGGTCAGAGTTAAGATTTTGACATTTAAACTGGCTTTTTTCACTTATTTCATGACTACTACCATTTCTCAATAATATTTGTGCATACTTATCAGCAATTACTTGTTTCTTCTCTGTATCTGATACTAATAGTAACTTATATTGTTTTCTATATTTCTTTGCCTTTTTATTTAAATTCAATTTTACCTTAGGTATTTTAAAACCATACTCCTGTAATGTGGACCTAATTTTTCTTTTTCTTTGTTGAGAATTTAGAGTTTTTCCCGCAGTTAAATTTTCAAAGCTTATAGAGTTTGAATCCTGCAGCGATTTTGAAACAGCAATATTTAATTGTATTTGCTCTGGATCTATATTAATACCAGCTTCCTGACAAATTAAATCAAATTCCTTGTAATATGTCACTAGTTCATTCTTTTTTGGTTTTATTAATGTTCTTATATCTTTCTGACCTCTAATTCTTTTAGTTCTGGGTTTCTTTTGACCTTTATGTGATTTCACATCAGGGGTTTCAGTAGTACTTCGTTCCTCTTTTTTATTTGTTATACAACTCTCATCCATAACAAGATGGTGCCTAAAGTATTCACTTACAACTTCATATAGATTTGAAGACTCTCTAGCAATTAAAACAAATATTGTTAATTAATTTTACTGTTTATTTATAAATACTAAGCTATTATATTCACACTAACCTATCATTATTATTATTTATGCTCATATTATTTATCTGGTCTATCAGGTCTTCTATAATCTTCTTCAAGTTTTCTAATTTGATCACCAGTTTTGAGAGGGATGCCACCAGCAATCAGCTGTTTCCTCTCCACTTCTTCTATTGGATCTTCATAAAGCAATTCCAATACTTTTCGAAATTTGTTTGTTATGCCAGAGAATCTATGGAAAAATGTGAGTTTGACAGTTTGTTGTACTTATCCAAATACTTTGTATTAATTAAACTAACATAGAATATATATAATATTTTTATATAGATATTAATTGTAATAACCACAATTTAAGACTAGTAACATTTTTATTTGCATACTTTATGAAAGGATTTTTACTAATTAAAGTTCATAATGATAAGGCAATATATGCACAGGATTGTTGAAGTCATGTAAGAATGTTTATTTTTCTCCTGATCTATCTCACAGTAACAAGGTGAAACGTCTTGCAATTTACTTACCATCGTCAGTCAGCAGTGCCAAGACTACTGCTGTATAACAGAACGTATGAATTGGCGAAACAAATTATCGTCAGTTTTAATGAACAATAATTACAATGCCATTATATAATATGAATTTTTCAAAACACAAATAACAGTCACAACATAACCTTCGACACATGATATTATACGATATTAAATTTCAACTCACTGGTAGAAAATACCACATAATGCTCCAAAACCGATTAAACCGCCGGCAAAGATATTTATAAATTTTGCCGCTGGTGTACCCGTAATTTTTCTTGGTTTCCAGTTTGTAGTGTCTACACCAATTGCCATTTTGCTTTGTTCATGTAATCATAGATAAAACTATTTGTTGAAGAAACCACTTGACAGATTTCAACAGTAGTTTACTACTGAGATCATTGATGTAACGTCAAAGTAATTACCATTGTTAATAAACCAAAACAATTTTTTAAAATTAACTGTCTCTATATCTATTATGACTATCTTTCCTCTAGCTTTTGAAAGTAAATATCAAGTAAAAATTTCGATACGATTTTGGTTTCGGAATTTGCCTATATGATTTTAGTGTCTATGTTAATGCAGCAATAATAAAAATCTTAAAAGTAAAATGATATGGCCGTTGTATTTCGAAATTAAAAATTAATTAAACACACACTGGTGTGCCACACAGTCTTCTGTTTTTTTAAAGCTGGATGGAATGGATAGCTGATATCTATAGATAGTAAAAAAAATATTGTGTAGAACTCTAAGTAGTCAGCGACTTTTATACTGAGGAAATGAGTAAATTACGTGATATTAACTTTGCGTCACTCACACCAACAATGTTAACAGTAACTTGTAAACTATGATGGACAAAATTGCGTACTCCGCATTATTTCCTCAGTAACTGGACACGCCAGCCTAAGATAGTCTGACAGTATTCTTAACTATGATTCCAATACGTTTTTTTCTAGACATCCCAGTCAAATAGTTCATCAGTTTTTCATTTCTGAGTGAACATTTAAGATTTAATAATTTGTTTCTCAAATTTTGTTTCATTAAGTTATCTAGTAGCCTAGCATACGTATTCACATACATAATTCGACAAAATAGTTTACCGCTACACCTATCATCTTCGTTTTAACTTTATTTCATGAAGCGACGACGAGTTATTTACAAAATGTTTACATTAAATAAATAAACTGGGTGATAAAAATTCGTAATGCTTATACACTTGTTACATAATAAAACTTAATATCACGCCTGTATTCCCCGAAGAAGTAGACAGAGGAGTGTAATACAGTCCCTGTTTCACCAGATATATTTACGTTTCACTATGGAATAGCGGTGATCTTATTGTCATACACCGGGCACTTTACCAGACTCCCGGTTAGAACTACAAGATCGATATAGTCGTGTAATAAATAAATAGTTGATATGTATTTATAAAATATTAGTTACCTAGTATCAATTTAGTTACATTATATCATTATTTAATACTCCTTCAAATTTTTTCAGGGTTTGTGAAATTAGCAAAAAATTGTATTTTGGGATTTCCTACAAGCAAAAAAAGTAGCGTTATTTCTGATACCTGGAGTCATTCTCAGAAACTCAGCTAGGTATAAAAATGTTTTAAAACATCAGTTGCAGTGAAGTCAAAGTAACATATACCTTGTCGACTTGCAAACCTTACGACCTCTCATCTCTTCTCGTCATGTTAATTCTAATAATCTGTATTGGGCTAGAGTAACAGATTCTGACATTCTGATAATTTCTAAAAGGATTCCCACATCCAAAGGTGTCATTTCATATTAATTATCTACTAATGTCTAGTGGTAAAAATCAAATTTAAAAATCTCAATCCTTGTTAGAGTAACGTAACATAAAGTCGTAACACGTAACATCTCAATTTTCCACCTGTAACTCCCAAAGTGAATTAGGCAGGTAGGAGAGTAAAGCACACTCCTATGTTACACCAGTTATGTTTACATCCTACTATGGAATAGGGCAAGCCTATAGCAGCAAGTCATATTGATTTCCAGACTCCTACACAGTTAGTAAATCCAAGTTATAAAAATAAATAGTGTCCCACCTGGGATTTGAACCCAGATTCTCTTAATAGAAAGTCACACTTGTAACCAACACAACCAATGAGGCAGTCAAATCTTGAACAACCGGGGAAAATAAAGTATTCATAAAGACATTTTATTTATTTTAAAAATTTCACTGTAATGCAAGCTGTAACTACTTAGGATTATAATCATTTAAATTTATTCATCTATAGTGTTTTTCTCATATTTTGTGGTTGGAAGTGGTTAACTATGTTGACCCACCAGCTGTCTTCTACACCTTTTGTAAATTCTCTGATAAACCTATAGTTTAGGATGAATATTTTCTCTTGGAGGTCTGATTGCACACTGAAAAATAAGATTCAAATTAGTATTTTAATTATGGACCACAAGTTTTTCAACATAAAAAACATGCTAACAAAATGTGATTTGTGATGATTTTTTAAATACACTGGTACAAGAAAAAGTTCTTATATTATCTTTATACATTCCATTCAACTTGAATTGACATTTACATGTTAACAAAAATATGATACATTACAAAATATCTGCCCTACTCCATAATATGCATAATACATTTTGTGTAGCTGGCTGGTTATCAGTAACATTCTGCATAAGCAGTGTCCCTGCCCCATTAAATTGTATCCCTTATGTGTGTGTAGTGAACACAGTTTATTAAGATTTTCTATACAATTATTATATTTTTACATATACAATTATTATCTTATATTCATGCCAAAAATAATTCACACAATTGAATAAACTGAACAAGAATACATTTCCCGATTATGTGTCAGGATACAGGTGTTCAAAGAAGTGAACAAACACAGCACTGGCTGAATGCAATATGGCTTTCTCTGTCTTGGCACATCCAAATGCCCCGGCAGCCTATGGGCAGAGACATGTGTGGTGCACGAAGCTGTGCTCTGTGATCCCCAACCTGCATGTCTATCATATAATGTGCATAATCCTTCGAGCCACACAGATGTCCAGCAGTGAACTACAATAGGTCGATAATTATGAATAACTTTAAAGTTTTATTTTTACACTATACTTGATGCTAAAACTTTTTTAGTGTTGAGCGACACTATAACTGCTATTCGAGGTTTAAAGCTTACCCTATAACATTCAGTATGTTTTCATGGAGCAAAGTATATTTCCAAATATTAGAAAGAAAAGTTTGTTTCATATCCCACAGTCTGCTAGAAATGCCAAACATTTACAGATCAGAATGAAATCACAACTACAATAATGAAAATTTATAATGTTGCAATTATTTTTAAAATATATGTACTTAAACTTAGATAAAACATAATTAATAAGATTATTTACCCTACAGATATCGGGGGCACATCTCCAGTGTCCTGCATTTGTTTGAGCCCCTTTAGAACATGGTAGCACATTGTGATTTCCACCCAGCGTTTATCTGATTCATCAAACATCACACCAACCTGTAATAAGCATAATAATAATTATACAAGCAGCAAGCATGAAAAAAAAATACCTTGTGTTCAATTTCCATTTTCTATCTAAACAGGTTTAGAGGCTTGCATTATTGCATTAAATCTTATTTGATTGTTCTCCTTAGTATCTTGTATTATCACAAGCACAAGCAAATTAAAATAATCTATCCCTAGTTCTAAAGTTCACGGATTTATTCCATCACAATTTGGAATTTGTCTATAGAAAAAAAAAAATTATATTTTAAAGTTCAATTTGTATTCTGTCAAATGAAAATATGTACAACATGAACCCCGACTCCACAGTCAGGCTCATAATCCCGGGATAAATGAGCTCATCATATAATTATTGCATAAGAACTACGAAAACTATTTTAGTTCACTTTTGTCATACTTTTTTCAATAACCCTATTTGACATGTAGTGCAATGAAACTCACCTGGTAAGGGAAACAATAAAATATGTCATCTTTATTGATAGCTAGCAATTGTCTTTGAGACACAGACAACTGTGAAACTGCTGACTTCAATACAGAAATAGCATCTTTCTCCACTAGACCATCAAGCCCTTTGAAATCACTCCTTTGGAGGCTTTCTGAAACAACCTGACAGAAAATATTAAGAATATTAAAGACTATAACATATTTGTTTTTAAAATTAAAACTTTCAAACTTAAATTTTGATTTAGAGTGATTGGCTTAATAATAAATAATTTAATATATGGACAGCTATAGGCTGATGTTATTTTACCTTTTTATTAATAATAACCTCAAATTCAAATTTCATTGCAATTAATGTGTATATATTTGTTGCAGTGAAAATTTATAATAATTATAGTTATTGTTTTAAAACATTACATTTTATTGTCTACCATTATTGCATTGTAGAATATATATTTTGGATGTTTGTAAAATGTCTCTTAGGATCCTTGTTTCATGATTTAGAAAATTTAAATATGTCAAAATGCCTCGTTAGTTGTGTTGGTTACAGGTGGGACAGCCGATCAGAAGGTCCCGGGTCGAACATTACAAAATTTTCTAATTTAGATTTTTATTAGTGTTTCGGAATCTGGATATGTGCCCGATGCATGGCAATAGACTCATCATCTATTCTATAGTGGGCCATAAACATAACTGATGAATTGTGGAAATGTTCTGCATTTCTCTGCCTACCCCTTTGGGCATTCCAGGCGTGAACTTACGTAAATGTGTCTAAATAAAGTTTAGGAAAGATGTAGTTTTAGCCATTATTTGCCTCGAAAGTAAACTAGAATAGCAGGACGCAGATTTTACAGTAAAATTATACAGTTTGAGAGACAAAAATGTGACTAATTATGATGTCAAAGAATAACAGCGATATAAAAGAGAAGAAAATCTCAAAATATAATTTTTATCACAATAATGATAGGGAATTTGGCACTAGGTAGTCTCTGCCTACAATGTAACAGACATGACAGACAATATAAACAATAATTAGGACGACATACCTGAACAGCATGTTTCGAGGCTTCTATAAATTCTGATAAGCTAAATTCTTGATCAAAATAAGGTCTGATGATGAAGTTTGCAAACATCCAATTCTTGATAAATTTAATGAAAGACGGCCACACTACAGGTGGAAATTCCATTAACTGAGGCAGTCTTTGGGCTCCCGATGTCCCTGTTCGATCATCGCAGTAATTTTTAAGTTGTATAACAGGACATGTTGAGGTTACAGGATTTAGTAATGTTTTGTAAGAAATTTTGTCACATAACCTAAATGTCCGTGTCGTTAAAACTTGTCTGAAGGCCAAGTTCATATTTCGTTTTGTTGAAAACAAGTCTTTTAAATGAACAGACGAGGACAGCAGAACATGAATTGCGACTTAAAAGAAATTAAATATAAACATAAAATTAAACATTTGTTTTCTCCAAATTTTTGGATATTTTCAACTGTCAGTCAGATGTCAATCTATTAATCTGTTGATTGGCCTAAGGCAGATATTTTGAATATCACTGATGTTGTGATTGGTTATATTTTAATTATAAATTGTTTCATTGGTTCAGGCAGGTTGTTTTTGCGTCTTATTTAAATACTCAAAGACTTCTTGATCATACAGCCATACAAAATTTAATATTTAAGTATCAGTCATAATGGACAATAAATCATTATATCATAAGTAGTACCACTAATAATATTTGTAAGTAAAGAAAAATTATGCAAGTATAACGCTGTTCTTATAATTTCCGTAAGTTATATGTTTCCATTTACCCGACTGTCACAATTTTGGCAACAATTTTCGCCAAGTGTCAGTCGTCACAGCCGGTGGCAGATGTGATAAAATAATTACATTCGTAGTTTACGAAGAAGTAATTGTGAATTACATAAACTAAATATAATTATTAAAATGGATGATCAAGTTTGTCCTCGTTGTAAAACAACAAAGTATAGAAATCCATCTTTGAAATTAATGGTGAATGTATGTGGCCATGCTTTGTGTGAAAGCTGTGTTGATTTGCTGTTTTTAAAAGGTTTGAATAGTAGCCTTTCTTTACTATTATCCTATATGTCATACTAGTATCCTGTTAATTGTCTATCAGGTAAAGCTGATAATAATTGCTAAAAAAAATTATAAGTTCCGAAGACAAATTAAAATATATAACTTATTTGAATGAGTGTAGCACATGTCCATAAGCAACGGCGACCGTTTATACAGCTATGGCAATACAGCTATGGTCCTCACATATTAATGCTATCACACATATTGTTTCATCCAGTTGTTTACAAATTATTAATTAACATATTTCAAAGTTTCCAAAAATGAAAATTATCAACAGTATTTAGTCATTAAGGGATGAATTATGTGTGAGCATCATAAGAAAATCCAAATCTAGTAAATCAATATTGAGTAAAAAGTTCCTTCTGTTTGAACCAACTAAATTGTTTGATGTTGATCATTGATATTTTAGACACATTTCTGTCATCTTTGCAGGATCTGGATCTTGCCCTGAATGCAATGTACCACTCCGTCGAAGTAACTTTAGAGTGCAGATATTCGAGGACCCTATGGTAGAAAAGGAAATAGACATAAGGAAGAGGGTTCTTAAGGATTATAATAAAAAGGAAGAAGATTTTGCAACCATTAGGGAATACAATGACTATCTAGAAGAAATTGAAACTATAGTATACAACCTAGCCAATAATATAGATGTTGTAGGAACAAACAAAAAGATAGAGCAATACAAGAAAGAGAATAAGGAAATTATTATGAAGAATAAGGCTAAACTTGGTGAGATAATAATTTTTCAATAACAAGAAAAAATTATAGAGGCTGTTTTTGTACTCAGTGTTCTAAAACGAAAATTGTGATTTTAGTATATGCATGTATCGTTTAGATGTTAGATGTTTAGATGCATTATTTAGTTGTTTTGCTTGTTAGCAGTTGTAAGTTCTGCTAAGCAGACCGCTAAGCACTGCTAAGCAGACTGCTGAAAGAGAGGACTTGAGTTAAAATCCAGGCTCAGGTACCACTGGATTTTTTTATAGTAGATTTTCCAGTAGTGGCCGAGAGTTAGGGTATGGTCCTAGTATATGGCAATACACTGACCACCTGATCTATAAGGGGACATAAATATAACTGATGAAACTGGATTATATGTTTGAACTGTCCATAAAATAGGGCTAAATGTAAGTAATATTATTGAAATCCAATAGTACTCAAAGTGAGATTTGAATTTAGAACCTCTCAATGCAGTCACACTTGCAACCAACAAAATTAATAAAACAGCTGATATTGGTGTAAAAAAGGCAACAGTTATGTAGTTATGATATCTTAAAATCAAAGATCAAATTGATAGATGGTCAGTTTGTGTTTTCAGGTCAGAAAGAATTGGAATTAGAAGAGATATTAGAAATAGAAAAGCAGATGGAAGAACTCAGAAGGGCAGAGGTGATAAGAATGGAACAGGAGGCCAAGAAACAAAAGATCAGGGAAAAAGAGGCTCTTATAGATGAGCTTATGTTTGCTGATGGCGATGCTAAAGATATATTGAATACATTTGCACAGACAATTGCAAATAAACCAGAAGCAGAAATTGTTCCCGTTGTACCTAAAGTATGTGATATTTGTTTGTCTTAAAAACTGACAGTTATTCATAGCCATAATTTCTGAGAACTATTTTTCAAGTAAGCTAACATGGTGCTTGCCACATTGGTTCTTAGCAACCTCAGAAATATGAAGTTTAGTCACATATTTTCAAGGCTATCCTAATAAAATCACTAGACTAATTTATAGTAGCCTATTGAAGCATTAAATTGTTTCAAAGTTCATTCATGTATACGTATTGACATTTTGGGCCGCAACATTATATGATGTTGTTTATTAGAAGAGCCTCATGTCATACTTAAATGTATACATTTTTTTCATTTCATTTTTTTTTGTTTTATATTGAAATTATATAATCGTATTTATTATATTTTTGTATGTTATCCCACAGGTTACACAATTCTCGACTGGGGTGAAATTCACTCGAGGTTCCGGTCAGCATGCTATGCCTATAATAGAGGAGGGTCCTTTGTATAAGTATGAACCACCAGTGATACCAGACAGATGTGGTCCCGATCCACCGTCCATCCAGGACATTGTTAGTAATGGGTATCTGCAGCATGTGAGGTGAGAGATATTACGGGAGTGATAAATTCAAGTTTATTTCTATGTTATAAGATCTATTAAAAAAGATGTGGTGTATCAAAAATGATTTTTAAACCAGTATAGTTCCAAGTCTGCCAATTTCACTACAAATATTTTCAAGTTCTAAAAACAGGTGTTGTTGTTTGAGGTCTGATGCTTAAAAAAATCTTTTTGACAGCAACAATACTTTAATGATTAATTACAACTTTCATTTCCTGAATTATTTGTTATTATTACAAGAACATTTATCTTACATCTGGCATTAATATTTTGTTTTCAGAGCAGAGACAGAAACAGAAAAAGCTGGTGGCTACTCTTCAACACTACCATGCTTACGAGCCCTCCAAGACGCCCTAGCCGGCCTGTACCACGCCAGCTGACGAAGCGACAAACCGGATCCTCTTCAGCCAGTTGTCATACTCGATTAGCCACAATATTGTTACACTAGATTTGAAACACATACAGATCCAGCATATTTAACTTATTAAAAAAATAGCTGGCTTCAACCTAGAAGGCTTGATAAACCATCAAGCTAAAAGCTGATATTGTGTATTGTTATTGTTCTTTATTAGTCATATTGTTATTGTTCATCTTGTTGTCAAGTATCACAAAAGCCAGGGCTTGATTGTTAAGAAATATAAGGCAACTAACTGTTATAAGTTCAGTATTATAGTTAAACCTGTTTCATTAAAAATGATCTTTAAGCTAGACAGTCAATGTATAGTATTCATTATGGTCGTAGACTATAGTGAGCATAGTGAATTGACTGTCAATGTTTAAAATTGTGTTTCTTGAATACACCAGATGCTTTATTAGAAAATTATTCTGATTTAAACATATGAGTAACGAGGATTTGGAACAGATTTTTAATCAAGGAAATTTATTGGATTGTTAATATATTTCGATTCTAATAAAGACTCAATTCAATTGCCTTAATAATTTACAAGAGAGGTGTCGAAAGTCACCCTATTTATTTTTTTAACTGTCCCCTGCACTTCCTCAGCTACCCTCCTATGTAAATAGATTATTTACAAGTTATGTTTAGT
>DWEI01003031.1:0-13370 GCA_018245875.1 Mysoria ambigua | reverse complement strand
TCCATCAGACCTACGAAAAGGACGAGCCGATTTAATTTATTGACGTCGATATCAAAAAAAGTTAGTACCGTGATCCTTTTTAAAACACTATTTCGCTTACTGCAATAATAAACTTGTTTGATGAATACAACGAATCGCCAAGTGGTTTTTCCTTGAGTTAAGTCGCGCTTATAAAAACGTCTGATACAACCAGTACATACAAGAGGTTGCATGTTTTTTTAGCATAAGCAATCTGAAATTGGCCGCAATGAGAACCGGAACTGTTGAACCGGTGACAAAAACTAGCGACCATTTAACATCACATGGAGCCTCCTTCCATTATATACCGTCCAAAACTAGAAAAAATATTGAGACACATTCATAACCTAATGTAATTACCTATTAGACTTCCAATATAGTCCACTTATAGACATTAATTTCTATCGTTTTATAAAACAACAATTTTATCCGTACTGAAATATGGACCTCATTTATTCAATATTTTATGTTACATACAAAATAAAATCGTAAGCATGCCTTGTATAAAAAAACGTATAACAAATCAGTCAATTAATTTTTAATTTTGAACCAGATATACCTATAAGGAATTCTCGGGTTTTCTCGAGCCCAAATAAAAGATATTTTAAAGCCGACAGGCGGATACCAAAACATTAGGGATTCAGCGATATCCCGACCACAGCCGAGATTTACCTGCCAACGTTCTGCGCCATAAACTCCTTTATTTTTATTTTGGCAATTTCGTAGGAAATTTTACCTGCCTACAAAATGGACGAAGAGGGATTAAAACTGCCAAAAAGGTTTCTTACGTGTTACAGAAGTTATTAAGTTTATTAATGATTGCTGTAGTCCAGACACAAATACTATATACTTACCTAAATTCTACGTACAATTTGTCGAAGTTGCTTTCGTAAAGTTCATCTGGTGAATAACCTTAACTTCATTTACTTATAGCACTAAAAGTGATTCGAACTCGTAACAAAATAGCTATTACATATTAGTGTAGGATATCTAAAGCATACATGGAATATTAGATAATTCATAAATAGGGCTGTTATAGTAAACAGAATATGTCGACAAAAGATTGAAAATTGGTGACGTCATCAAAATAATGTAGATATCGAATATAATAATGAACGGAAAAAACTGTATGCTGGCTATTTTTTAATAGTTATATATACTATATAATAAAATTACGTTCCACGCAGTAATGCAACCGGCTCGTGTGTCCACGTTTACAATAGCCTCCTATGACGTCTCGCGACGCTTCATCAATTCAATCCCTATCGTGAAATATGGTTGGCGTTCAAATCGTTAACATTGTGATTTGTCTAGATTACTTTGTTACATTGTTCTCAGTTATTAAGATGATCGTTCGAAGTTTATCATATTTGTCAAGTGTTATTGATACAAGTTGAATCTGCTCTTTATAAACTTTCTGTATTGAATGTCTTTCCAGTTAGATTTTCTCGTTAAAAATCAGAGTGGACTTTCACGGAATAATGTTAATGGTAGATCAAAAAGAAACATTAATCACATAATTAAATTTTGTATATTCTATACCAGAATTAAAAAAAATC
Source organism: Mysoria ambigua (assembly GCA_018245875.1). Taxonomy (NCBI): domain Eukaryota; kingdom Metazoa; phylum Arthropoda; class Insecta; order Lepidoptera; family Hesperiidae; genus Mysoria; species Mysoria ambigua. The sequence goes on along the minus strand of DWEI01003031.1, from coordinate 11,793 downwards.
TAAATAATAAATCTAATAAAAATATTACTAGAAGTTAAAGAATTTATAATTTAAAATTGATCAAGTGAACTTATTTTTGACAATAAATTATTATGCGCATTCGAATCTATGTACATTCAGTTAAAATATTCACAATATTATCCGATGATCATTAAGAGTTTGTAAAACTGTTTGTGCAAATGAATTCAATCAGTATTGCTTTAACTTTTAATTAACATGGCGTGTTATCAGAGGGGCGTACGAGAGACTTTTAATCAGCAAAGCTTTGCTTTCTTGGTGCAACTAATTTGCATACTTTAACAATTACTTGGGACATTCTTTCTAAGGTCGCCGGTCATCGCGATTTCTGCACTGGCTGCAAATGTCCCTTGTTCAAAGATAAATAATGCTTTGTGAATTTTGAACGGAGTTTAAGCAATCACGATAAATCTATCTATAGTACTAATAGATCAACATAGGCTACAATGGCTCCTGAGTTTTAACCCCAACCCCGCTATCATCGAACTTTATACTCATCTACATACAGTGGAATAAATGTACCTCCGGACATATGTAACTCCAATAATTTATTAGTGAATCTCTGAGGGTCAATGCGATATGAAAAACGTGGATCGATTGCGTAATGTGAATTTTTAGCAACATATAAATTGGTCGCGTGTACTGGAGTTTGGATTTATGTAAATGTAGAATAAATAATACATTAGGTACGCGTACACGTTTTAAGGATAACAGTAGGATTGAATATCTTAAGCTAATAAAAGTATTGATTTCCAATCAGTCGTTGAGAATAGTACACGTGGGACCGGTGACTCAGTGGTACCGGGAATGACTGTAAAAAAAAGAAACCAATTTGTGTCAGTATTGTATATGCTAGTGTTGCGCCCGACTATCAAAATGTTCAGATCATCGTAAAGTTAAAGCCGTCTCCGCCGGCGGCCCGCGCGTCACACGTTTTTACGACCGCTACGTCGTGTTGGTACTGAACGGCGCGGACGTTAAAGGTTTTCTCCAGTAAACGTCGCCAACACCTGAATATATGTCCCGCTTCAAATATTACGCGCGCCGCGTCCGATCGAACTGGTTTCGCGTGCTTTTTCATCGTCAATTATTCCATTCACAATGCTTGAGATCGGAATTCCCCGACGTACACGCTACGATGCAACTGTCAGGTTTTATTTGAGTCCAGGTATAGCAACTTTTGCGATTTCCGGTGTACAAAACTGGTTGAGGACGAGATGTTAGTGTAGGAAAGAATACCGTAATAACAGGAAAAAACATGTTTCGACACAGCCCTTGCCAGACGTTATTGATTTTTTTCTATCAAAAATGTATTTAAATGTTGCTTCATTTGTAATTTGTTTCCATAATAGTTTTATACGCACGAACAACTCGCTGATCTATGAGTTTTGACAATGTGGCGGCAAACATTTTACGGCGCGTCGAATTGTAATGTGCATGAAGTAACTTTCCGAAGCCTCGTGGCGAATGCCGTGACTACGAATACTACAGCCTCATTGTAATACCCTCAGAGCTTATTTCACATAGCGGTTGTTCGCTTATAAATTTAATTTGAAACATCTGAGCCGCAGACGACCCTGGCAATGTTATATTACGTGAAAAATAAGTACACAAAGTTGATTTCTTCGTAACGAGTTCACATCTCAAATTGAGAGGTTTGAGTAAGAGCTCCGCATTACGTACATTTATGCGTGGGAGGTCTATGTGTTGTACGACAAAGCGGCAGTCTAATGTAAAGCCAGATTTATTTCATTCTCGGGTCGTAACTCAGGCCAATACGTGACCGATGCTCACGCCTACATTCACGGCGATACTCCTCTGGAATTATTCACGACTAGAACTTTATCATAGAGGAATGGTAGCGATTTTCGCGCATCCGACACTACCGGGGTCATATCAGTGCTATATTGGTCAAAAGGTCACCCTGGAAAGGTCACTTCCTGTCGCTCGGCTTTCTACGGCGCCGATTGCAAACTGGTGCAGTGCCGGCGGACATTAGAAAGGTTAAACTTCGAAAAATCACCTAACTATTCTATTTTCATCTCTGCATCGCAGCGTTACGAGCTATTGTGCACCTGGGTACTCTCTACCTACGTTTCAATGCTTCATTTGGCATTCATTTCGCACAACGGCTATCACCACACCCATGATCGTAATCTGATAAATTAATACCGCCAGGTATCATAATTCACGTGTAATTAAAACGGCAATAATTTACAGGTTTCGATTGTCTGAGATATAACAGTTGCCGGCGTGTTACTTAAGAGTGTCGACTGGTGTATAATTGAGGCATCGAAGTACATGGGGTAATGGGGCAGAGAACCCGGAACGGATTGTGTGACGACGTGAAGAGAAATTCAATCACAAGTCAGCCGGGAACGCTCTGGTCGCTATTTAGTGGCATCCGTGGTTCGATAAAGTGAATGATTGTCTATGAGAAAAATGGAAGCTCTGCGCACTCACACATTTCATAAGCGGTACTGACTTTAAAGGAGCGCGCTCCGCGATAGCCGGTATTGCGTTGTACGCCTTAAAAGGAATAGTTTTTGTAACAATGTGCCGTGCGACAAAATTCATACGGGAACACTTTCTACACAGTGCGATTACGTCTTTATACTCTGTACGTAGCTTAAAGAGGATCTTTTTCTAGCCGTTTCTGTTGCTTTATTCTCTGTGAATCTTGTAAAGTTTAAAATAATATTTTTTACTACATAAAAAATTCTAAGCGTGTACTTTGATTTAATTCTGTTCAGTTAATCCTTATTTATATGACATGTATGTTTTAGTTCACCCTGGAGAGCCCTTCATGATTTAAATTCCGAAAAAAAAGGTCCTGCGGCAATCCAGTACTAATAAATTACAAACAGGTAGCAATAACTTGACACAGCATTTTGTGCTTTATGATTAGATTTATAAGAGTCGTAATGGTATATCTAGCAAGTGATTGCATAGGAAGTATTCATAAGCTCACAAGAAATTAATAGAATAATATACGTGTAAACTGGTTAATCTGTCAATTAACTGGAATACATGATCTCTTGAAAAATATTGGCTGCCACATAAGTTTTTTGAGAGTGATACTATGTAAAAATGTATTTTTATACATGCTTAAGTACTTATAGCGAGGTGAATGAACATAAATTTGGTTGTTTGTTGAGTTTCAGATATTTCATTATCTTTAATGACTGTCAAATGCGAGTAATAAGTGATTCCAAGAGTCACCTATTTTGATCAAATGGGCCCAATACTGACTGATGGCGAAGTCAGAACTCTTCGTAACCGGCGTGGTTTTGGAATAAACTAATGAATGTATAAGAAGCACTGCAGGTTTGGATCTAGTCTGAAGACATGTATAATGCATAAATTAACAAATTAACATTAAATTTTATTCAGTATAGATTATAAATTTTATTCAGTATAGAAAATTATTATTCAGTGTAGATTCACTTGAAATAATGTAAATTGTAGAGTATGATCATTAAAGAATATAATTTCATTTTACATTAACTTTCGTTAATAATATGCTTCAAAATAAATTAAGTGTAATCTAAACTGACCCTTATTTCAACTTAACATGCAAACAATGATTGGATTTTAATTTATACGCCGTTTCATAGTACTATAAGCTCGCGTCGGTGATTCCGAAAAGCAATCACAGATGGGAACAGAGTGGATGAAGCCATCAACAGATACACACTGCATATGCAATTTTCGCGCTTATTCAGATGCGAGAGGTATGTGTGTATATACCGCTACGCAAGTATTCCTCTACGTTTTCAGCAGTACAGATGAAGATAAATATATTACAATCTCATTATATTCTGGAGTGAACGAAGTTGATATGGAAACACACAGCGGATATTATTAAAGTATGTTAAAACTTTGACGGCCTTATTGGCTGAGTAAGGGTAAATGTTGGTTGACAGGTGCTGGGTTCAGTTCACGGGACAGGTACTATTAGACTTTTCTAAATTATATAAGTTTAGTAAAAATTTAGAATTTTATCGAATTTAGTAGTTTTTTGCACCCAAATAAGCGTGGAGCACTGACATAAACACATACCTTCATCACAACTTTATATCGGTCACACGTGCAACCTGGTTACTGCCAAATTAAGCAATACCAAGTTAGGCGTACCTATCTTAACAGATCGGCCGCATTGTGTCGACGCATCTGTGGACTTATACCAGATACCTTTCCGTAAACGTAATGACTTCAAAAACTTTTAAAAATGACACAAGAGATCTAGCGTGATGAACTATTTTTTTTGGAGTTTGTCATTTCCATATATTTTGAAGTTAGCGTTTGGTGTTAACGCTTATGGAAAAGTATCTTGTCTAAGCCCACAGGCCGGTCAGCGTTTTAGGCACATCTTTTGCGCTTTCACGCTATTCTTTAGAAAATTTGATCTCATGGAACATATTTAAATCCGGCTACAATGTTCGGTTCTAGATCTGTTCCGATTGAAGTACATTTCAAAAGTCGATAAAAAATGTCGATAAATGTAGCAATGTAACAATAGTTTCTTGCTCGTAGTTGTCACCTATAGGGTTGTCGTTGACAATTTTAAAAACGACATAAGAAAATGCAATGTGCACGCCTGTAACCCTCTAAAAAGCAGTCAGAGAAGTGTACTAAAGGCCCACGTTTCATCTGTTGCGTTTACGTCCCATCGCGAAATAGCTACTGACCGTACTGACGAATACCGCGCACTAATCATACCATTAGCCGTTCTTACATATGTACTATCATTATAAGCATTATCGCATACAGATGATAAATTATTCTTTGCCTGTGCAAAATGAACCTGTAAAATTATTTAGCTAGAAACATAACAACTGGACAAAGTGTCCCGTTCCACTGATAGAAGTTTATATTACATTTTTTTTATATTAAATAAGTTAGCTTTTGACCGTGACCTTGTCTGATGGAAAGCAATGATGTGGCCTATGACGTAGCAAGCTTGCCTATTAATTAAGGGCATTACAAGAAAATGAGCTATAAAATCTGTTCATAGTCACACTTAACTTCATAATTGACACTCTTGTCCCCGAATCTGGTATAAATATCATTGTTTTTTAGCTTTCTATAGATACTATTAACCCTATATCGGAGTTCTTGTGCATTGAAATCGTCCAGGTATTATATTTTCTGCATTTCAGCGCCGCATAATAAGGATAATTTTAGTCCCATTTATGTCCGCAAACTGGTATATTGATTTGGATCCTCAATTCGAACAGCTATGATACAGATTACGGAGGCCTAGCGTTTAACAACGAAAACTAGAATGCAATGTGCAATAAAATACCCTTGCAAATTTACCGTTGCCCGACAACCCTACAAGTAGATTGGGATCAGATTTATTGAACGAATTTCTTCAAAGATAGTATCGGATTTATCGAATTCCCCGTAGAAACTTGTACGGAAGGCCGGCCCGCACACTTCTGGTTTCTGGGACGAACCGACTACCGCTCTAATCGCTCTTCCTTATTACCCGCCCACTTTCGTTTTCAGTCGCGAGGTGGTAGAGTTAGCTTCTTGGCCATTTAAATAGGAACATTAGTATTAAAGTAGACGAGGAAACTACGTATTCACGAAAATTCGAACACTTCTGGACTTTGGCCACTAAATAATTGCTATAAGTATGTATACTAAAATCATTAAAGCAAACATTAATCATATATTTATTATTACTAAGACAATAAATCACATAGAATCACCACCTGTTACATGATGGGACGTAAAGGTAATTGATAACTTGTGGTATTGTACGACACTCCTCTGCCTAATTCTTTGGGGATTATGGGCGTGTTGATACGTTGTAAAACACTTGAGGTGATAATCGACAATGAGCCGATATTCTCGCTAACTTGAATTTAAATTGACGTAAGTTTAAAAGTATGGTATTGTTATCTGTAAGAACTTAAATCTTGATCTGGTTCTTCAGTGAACCTTTTAGTTTTCCGCTGCCGGTCACAGGCCTCCTCATAGAATAAAAAGGATTACGGCCGTAATCTGAAACGCTGGCCGAGTGCGCGTTGGTGAACAACACAAATTTTAAACAACACTATATCCTATACGAGTTATCTGAATAATAATATTAAACAAGAATAGACGAAATTTCAATCTGACTTAGTGATATGATATTTCATTTAGTTACATTGCCACTAAATATCTGCCTATCACTATCTAAATAAATGTCAGTTTATTCTGTAATATTATATCTTATCAAATACATGCGAAATGTAAAAAATTATTCAAGTTCTCTTTAAGCTAATTTTATGTCCTATTAAGGTTTGATATCAATGTAAATTATAAGTTGTAAAGTATTTAACACGGCATTAAAGTTATAACGAAAGTAATTATAAGACGGTATTAATTTCTGAAGTAAGACAGGTTTAATTTGCAGCTCTATACCTTTGACAGACGGTAACGTAAATGGATCAGGTCACTAGAAATTGTTCTTGGAAATATTAGTCGGTGTGCTTCTACTCTAGAACTTGTTACCGTGTTTTTAAACATGTTCTGATCAATACTACTCATTGGTAATACAATACACAGCAGAGTGTATAAAGTCCAAGTTTTATACGGCATATCAAACAATAACTTCAAACTCGATCAGTACAACCAATTATCATAGTTTTCTATACATGAGCAGAGCACTGACGACTGGCGACTGTACTTCTGTTATGAAATAAATATCTTTTAGTACATATGTTCGTTCAAGAAATATTATTTCTGTTTCTAAAATCCCAGTTTGGATAAGATAATCCTCAGGAACTCCGAATGCTCCTGAAATCCTGTAACATTATATCATATAGCTTACTTGAATTTAGCCTCATCAAAGAAAATATTACTATACATTTTGGTTAAAGTCTCATTACAATATTACATTCTTATTTCACGAATGTAAACTCTGTTTCTTTACTTTTGAGCCCTGTGTATTTACCGTACGCGAAAACGTGTAAAACAAAAAAAATTGTTAAAACATAGTCATTGATTACGTCGAGTATAAATACGAACAATAATACATTTGTTTGTATTATCGTACGGACATCTCTGAAACATGTTCAATGTGAATGGAGAAAATCATATATCATAGAAAATTATAGCCCGTCTTGCACGGAGTTGTAATAAAAATAAAAGTCAACGCAATATCTGATACTGATGCCGCACGCGTGTGATTATATGAATATCTCTACAGGATCTCATGGCTGTTTGAAGAATACCTTATGTGTATTTTAGTGAATATATGTATCTGGGGACATCTGGGGGTCACAGCGTTGAGATGTTACAAATTGAGGATTGTAAATTTTAATGGGTATTAAAATTGTAACCGTGGTATACACCTATGAGGTGTCTAAAAATTATCCTACAAGCAAACTGTTATAAAAATATGCTACTGTGTTTTATGTATTACATAAAATATATAACTTAAATTCAAGTTATTGGCATTGAAATACTATAAATCTGTTAAAAATAAAATACGAATGCAATCGTGGAAGGCTTATTGAAAAATCGATTTTTGATATCGATCAAAGCTTATGAATGTATTTATCAAGTAGTATCCCAGATTACGCCGATATATGCAAAGTCGTTCACAGTCGTACCTACAACGACAGTCTGTGGGCAAGCGAAAGTCAAATCAGTGGATCCCGCCTACAATCCACTGAGATCATAAAAGCTCTAAGGAAAAATTGCACTTGGCTGTTCTTGTTCGTTTAAATTAAAAAAAATATATAATTTTTTACATGAATGTGATTTTATATGAATGTAAATAATACTATTTAGGACTTTATAGGATTATTGCAACTTAAGCCACACACAACACAACTAAATTGCAGTCCTTAAAAGTCTTAGGGTATCAAAACATAAATATTAGAATTATAAACGTAACTTCACGCCTGTGATCCCCGAAGGGGTAGGCAGAGGAATGCAGAATACTCCCAGGTTTCACAAATTACGTTTACGTCCCACTATGGAATAGGTGGTGACCCTATTGCCATGCATCGGGCACATATCCAGACTCCGAATTACTATTAGAGAATCTATTCATTTTCTCATCATCTAATTTCATAGTGTTCGACCCGGGAATCGAACCCGGGGCCTCCCGATCGGCAGTAGTGTTTGCAACCAACACGACCAACGAGGCAGTCATTAAATATTGTAAATTATCGAAAATCCCAATCGACGCAAACAAATTGCAAACTCTGGAAAACGCCCAGTCTGAAACATGCCTAAATGTGTATAGCAGCGCGCGGGTACTCTGTACCGGCTTATGGCAGAAAGCTGTTTGCCTTCACCGTCCGGCCGCTCGATAAACGAACGCGAACCGAACTCAAGAGTATAAAATATTTTACTCGTTTTCGCCCCAACCGAACCGTCAGCCCCAAGGTCGCGACACATCCGCGCGGGTTCATTGTATTCCCCTTGCATTCTTATCTCAATTTATTATTTGTGTTGTCTTCGGAATTTTAAGTGGTATATTAATAAAAATAATACTTTTAGATCTTGTTATACAATTCTTAAGAAACATCTCGTGTAATATGTCTTTATAATTAATGTCTAATTTCTGTATCTGCAAAAATAGATATTTGGCACTCGTAGTTACCCTACCAAATCCATTAAGGAGCTGGCGTGCTGATATAGTAATAAGAAAGCATTAACATTTGTTGATTTCAGATACCATGGTAGATTATAATTCAGTTAATTACAACATATTTCCTCATTAGCAATATATTAAGTATACTTAATTAGTAGGAAGCGGACTCGTGAAACAGAATACGACTGTAATAAAATAAACATATTAACATACATATATGATACGCACAGCAACAGTCTAATTTTTAACTGTTAACCATATGGAAATAAAACAGTATAAGAGCGTAATAAATAAGGTATCAAAATCAATAAATCTACTATACTACCTCATCGAAGCTAACACCTCTACTGAAACATTGGCCATCATAATTAATTGATCGATTGGCGCGATTGTGGAAGTAAATCTCCAGCGCCAGTGATAGTTGCGTGGCCCGATAACGAGTTAATTACTGGACTCGCGTTGCGAAAAGCACCGCTTTTCATATCTTCATCAGCAATACGAGAGCAATGGCGAATAGATCTAGTTGGCTAAGGGTTCTGCAGTGTCTGACAATCGTGGCGTACTTTGGCTTTGGATTTTCCGTTTGTTTAGTCATTTATGTTTGTCACGTGATGATGCAATTTTGCAATTCGCACATGGATGCGAATATTTAGTCTATACTGTAGTCATTTACCGGCACTAGATTGATTGTAGTTAATAATGCGTAACGCGGAGTGCGATGTTCGCGGATTAAAGACGTGATGTTACGCTGTAATATAAATTTAAAAATTTCTGGTGATTCTAAAAGGAATGAAAGAAACAAATACAATTATATAGTCCTCTAACTAATTCCTATAGTAACTCCTATAAGATATATGTAACTATAAGTACCTCTGATCGTCCAATTTAAGGATCCTAAAAACCATTATATTTATGTCATTAAATGAAAAACTAATTTTTTGGGATGGGATCATTCGGATTTCTGATGTTGACGATATCATTGAGTTTCGTCTATCCCTAGAGGAAATTGATATTACAATATAAAAATCCTCACCGACTGTGTCCTTCGGGTATTGTAATTTCCGACCGCGGAACGCTAAAAACCAGTTTCGCTTGCGACACAGCCCGCGCGTAAATTTGCGCTATTGTTGGCCCGATGCAGGGATCGGCGATCGATTGGTAGACGAAGGGGTCGTTTGTGAAACCGCCGATACACAGACGTAGGAGCAGATATCGATACGCGTAAGTAATGCGACGTCTTATTCAGCGCTGTCGGTTGTACGGTTGGAATAATAGATGATTAATTGTTCACACCGTCGACGTGATTTACTAACGATAGCGCTTGTGTCACCCTAAAAGTTCTACCGAGTACAATATAGTAGTGTACAAATTAGATCATGCGATACAAATCGTGCGGCTTATCAGCAGAAAGATGTTTAGTGAAGGTGCTTCCGCCCTGAATACTATGTGAAGCTTCGGTGACTTTTTCTAGTCTTGAAAATTTTTTGTTAAGTATTATACCATTACTTGTGAAATATTATAAAACGGACGTTCTTGAATGACGAGTGTGGTATACAGAAAAATATGTACATTGGTTCTGTAAGGACAGACATATTAGGCACTCAGTGCACTTTGCCTACCTCGTAAGGTAGTTATCGTGATATTATAATAATAAATATATTGGAGCAACGAATGCGATACATTCGCATACAACCGTTAGTACATACTTTCACGTTGTAGGTATCATCGTGGGATTTCATCAATTAACACGTTTTAATTAAATTTTTGAATGTTTGCACATTACCGGCCTAATTAACGTCAATAAAGGTGTTCTGAATGCCCACAGAGCTAATAATTCTTATTCAGGCGAGCCACAAAGAAATATATTTGCCTTTTTATGGCGTTTTAAGCTTAGTTTTAGTAGTAATGCGTTTTAAGCAATTTCTTTTGGAATATAACTGTGCTAACAAATTTTTGTCGAATTTTTTACCTAAACCATAAAGTAAATGTAATTGTAAGTTTTCAAGGTTTTATATAAAAATTAAAAGTTGATAATAATAACACCCACTGGGTATTTTTCATGTGAGTATTACGACGGTAATACGGTACTGTTATTAGAATTAAAACATTAATATTATTATATATTATATAAGAATTTATTTTTATTTTGTAGGTAATAGTTTATAGGACCAAGTATCTACAAAAAATTTAATATAGTTAAAATGTTAATGCTATTACTATATTGTCGCGTTTGGTTTTAACGAGTTGGCTGAGGACATTAAGTGTCAAATATCTTTACCCTAACTGCCCTGTCGTGCCTAAACGGAGTTGAAAAAAAATCAAAAGCACCAAAGCTAAGCCCACGCTCACAGTTACGATTCTGCGCGGTAGCTTTCGTAGTGAGCCATAATTTTGTGATGCAAAAAAATTATACCGTTTTCACGAACTATAATGAAATATTTCACTCTGAAGAAAATTACTATTTACTGGGCGATAGTCATTTATAGTATGAGTATATTAAACAGTATATCATTTTTCATGTTTATAATTTGAAAATGTGGTCGGTGTATGGCAATAGGTTCACCACTTATTCCATAGTAAGATGAAACCATCAGATAACGTAAAAATACGCGCCCGTAGACATTTTGAGAACATTAAATAAAACACTCATTACAAACACGCCCAGATACACTTTTAACATCACCAAAAAACATCAAATCTCGCTCACGTTTCGCTAAGTAACTATTTAATTCTCACTCCGAGATAAGAGGGCATTGTTCATTTATCCGTTATGTTTACTCTGGAGGTTTGAACAAACAAAACATCCGGAGCCCTTGAAACTGGGCGCCTGCGGAATGCATCTTCAACTCGACCGTCTTGACACTTCACTGACATTGAGTCAATACAGTTTCAAGTCGAATGAGAACCAAATTTGAAGATTTTGTAACAATTAACGTGAAAAATGTTAAGAGGTTTAGAAGTTTTGAGAGTAGTTCATACATTAATGTTCACAACACTGTGATAGATATTCTAGACGTAATTATTATCTAAGAAAATATATAGGTATATAAATTTTTCAGAATAAAAATTATAATTTTTTTATGAAGCTATATGTGTTAACTAGAAGTGCTCGCGGCTTCGCTCGCGTGGAAATCATTAAATCATAAAGTTTTACGTCGTGGGAATTCTAGGAT
>DWEI01003030.1:0-13371 GCA_018245875.1 Mysoria ambigua | reverse complement strand
TGTATTATGTTATGTAGAATATTTTAGTGTTAAGAGTGTTGGCGACCTATTTAAATAAATAAATAAATAAATAAATATACATTGTTCATATAGATTATATAGATTGAAAGGAATTTAAAAAATTTAGTTTTTCTTCGTCACGTTCTACGTATTGTTCAGTATTTGTCCATATAGAGTTGAACAATATTATCAGATAGGTATCTAGTTATAAAAAATCAGGTCAATATAATTTGACCGTCGCAGCGAGTCGTTGGTTTTCTGCGGCCGTCCGTCGCTCGCACGGGCGGCTCCCTCGGCCGCAATGTATCGTAATGGCTCAATTGCTTACCCATTATCTTGTTGAACGTATTTTTATAGACGTGACCATTGGCGAATATTTAACACTAGACGATGTTACCAGCGAACGATCCTCCTTGTCTATGAGTACAGATAGTTTACATTTGGACGATTCTGGAACGCTGAATTTATCATTTTTGTAGTAAATATAACGGTAACTGAGATCTAAAAGTGCTTAGTCATATATTGCATGCGACGTGTAATGCGGTGTTTTGATACGGTCAGTCCGAGAATAGATAACTAGTAGGTACCTAGTGTGAAAATTGCATGTGAACTTTAGTACTCCTTATACCAGTCGAATTGACGTGTCAGGTTTTTGATCCTAGTTCAAGGTGGCACTACCCAGAGTATTGTAACGAGAACATATCCTTATAATACTTGCAAATTCTACACGACCTTAATTCAATCATAACACAATGACACCGACAATTTAAAAAATCATAATGACTTAAAAAGGTATAAGCTGCGAAGAAATTAATACCCGCTCAATTCCAGTAACTTTTTACTCGACCAAAGTCATTGAAAGGGACTCACAACACGCTCATATCTGTCAAGATTTAAGCTCTTGCATGAAAGAATTATAAATAAAAGACATGATAACTTTTAAATTCCATTCCTTAAACAGAGGTACGGCCGAAAAGAACGTTTACCGTTACGAATGGGCTTAAGGCCAGTGACATAAAAAAAGGTTTTTTTCCTACCGAATAGCACACACTGGGCCGGACAGAATCGTAGCCGTAAGTCATCGAAGCTGTCAAGATAAGAATGAGTGAATGAACACCTGCCGCCACCGGTGTTACGCGTGCGCCCACGCAGCGCACCGCCGCCTCTGTCTCGTAATGCCATCCTTAAAAGATCCCATCCGAACGGGACGATCTCAATCCTAAAGCCAAATGTAAAAGCTCATTTTTCAACGGCAACCGCCCGTACGCTATAATCACTATTGAACACGCGCAATTACGGACCTAGCTTAGAACGATTATATTCTCGAATCGACTTTAAAATTAGGAATAATAATATGATTAGTGTTGTTTTTCACAATACAAAATACACAACCTGACATCCGTTACATCGTTTTGTCTTTTTTTTTAAATATTATTATTAACCCGCTAAACGTAATTATAATAATGCGCGACCAGCGAGAGGAAATCGTCCTCGGCTGCGGCCGCGTCGCCGGCGATAGCCTATTTACAAACACAAAAATTTTATTTGCAACTTATTTCAACGGATTTCCTCTGTGGATGTATTACATATGACGAGTTTGTGACATATGACGATTTCCCGCTTTTTTTTTCGATGCGCGGCACATTCGATATTCGTCGATCGCATCGCCGTCACCGTTATGTCATGCACTGGCACACAACGCACGTTCACATGGTGTGCCATTGAGAGAATGTGACATAACGTTCAACGCGGGTCTGTTCGCTACACGGCTGCTGTCCACGCGCCTCGAGCAACATCTGCACGCAAGGAACATCCTTGATGTTCTTTCCGATGGACACTTGTGATGTCTTAATTCACTTTAATTTGTTAAAGTACATGTATGTGTACTGTAGTATATGTAATGGGAAATTATCGTAGTTATCGTTATAAATCCCTTTCGCAAAAATGACGTCACGTACTAGTATTTAAAATCTTCGTGTAGGTACTCCGCTCGTCAAAACCGAGTTAGTATACATTGTGCACTTTAGATAACGTCATGGAAAACTTTTTAACGATGTGTCACGTCACGATGTTTCTCTTTACCATCATAGCATTGCTTACTAAATCAAAAAAATGCATATCCATAACTTCATAGCCGAGGCTTAGACCTAAATCTAAACCACTAAGGTGTATCAGAAAAATTGTAGCTCAATATTAATAATTTTGAAACCACTTCTATTATATTTATATTGATACAATAAAGATACTCACCGCGTCTTATTTTATTCCAACCTTATTTACATTTTATTCAAAAGATTCTTATAATTAATTGATTATCAAAACATTATTTATATATACTAACGTCTATAATCCTACGTATTATTGGTTAAAGCTATATGTTTTATGTGCATGAAATTTAACTGTAATATTAAGCCGGTGTAAAACTTTTCAAATAACGTTCCCATGAACTTAAAATAATTCTATTATGATTAAATTCAAAATAGATATTTGGCTTTCGGAGCTCGCCGCCCAACGGGCGAGGGACCGCTCGTGACGTGACAGAGTAATAATAGTAAAATTAAAGACGCTAATTATATACAATTGTACGTAAACGTTCTGAGTTTTAAACGAAACCGCCAAAACACTCGACCTTCAAACCGCGTGCAATATAATCCTATTGTAAAACGTAACTCATAACGACGCATGGTGTCTTACGTGGGTCTTAATTTTCTAAAACGTACAGTCAATTACTTAGTTCGTTTAGTCGGCGTTTTGTTCTACTCGAGGGTCTAATTGATCTAATTACCGCGTGGATCCCTTCGAGGAATCCATATGATTCTTATTATAAATGACAATGCTATTCGTCATTTATAAGTGTTGCCTCAGTCGTGTAACATTATGTGCTATTTCTCGAAAGCCTCAAGGAAAAAGCTCGTGCAATGTTGCAAGGATTTTTTTCTAAGAAATTTTATGAGAATACAATCAAACTTCATTGAAGGTTTATATGGAATTTATAAAGTTGTTTTATTTTTTTTGATTCCTTTAAGGGTTATAACGCGCTGGGGTATGATTTAGTCCGATATAAATTAAATCCTATAAAATATCGATAGTAGTGTCAAGTTTCAATATGTTTTTTAAACGCAACATATTGATAACATGTCTTTAAGCGATAGTGACCATTTTTACCATTACGTGGTCCTGTTTGCCACCTTTTAAATAAAAATAATAGTTCTTTACGATGTGCGACCTAATAAATATCTCTCGGGCGCACGTCACTCGGGCTGACATTATGGAAATTAAGTTGCAAATAGTTTAAGCAGAAATCGATAGGTTCCATTTGAATTCATACGCTTCGTGACACTCGTCACGACTGCGAGACGCCTGCACTACACGTTGCAATAAAATATTCAATACGTTAAACGACTTATCGTATGTATAATCGAAACATGTATTAGTAAACAGTATCTCTGCCCCGGCATGTACCCGTAGAATAATATTATGTTCAGCATTTGGGAGTATAATGTATATTTGAATATCGCACGCGAGTTATCTGACGGCAGAGGAAAAAACAGTTGCCTACTTTCTGTACAGAACTCTAAAATAAATGTTTTAAAACTTAAACAAATGTACTAAAAATGATTTTTATATCATATCGAAAATTATAATTAAGATAAAGTCTTATTGTAAATTGAGTGTTTGAAAACTGACTTAGGTTTAGATTTCAAACATAATTAAACAAAAATGTAATCTTTCAAACCGTGTTTAGTTATATTTAATCAACGAACAGTGTGACGGCGAAGCGTTAACCTTTCGCGCCAAACTTCAAGTGCGGCTCGAGTGTAATAGGTATATGTAACATACGATATGGGTTAAAACCGCAAATATCGAGAACTCGTTTTAACGGTTTGGATTACAAAAACAGGATCTCCGACTACTTGGACGGTTGCCGTGTTCCGAAAACTAATAGTAAGCGATGCGTTCATCTATAGGCATCGAACTCTTAGGACCCTACGAAACGTTACAACTTGGTAACTAGTGAGACCGGCCGCGGCGAACTTAAACATCCGTTCGGCGCCAAGGCGATATTGAGTAAAAGCTATTTTATTTGCACACGCCTATCGACCTCGTAATTGCCGACGTTAATTAATCGGCCGCGCCATGGTGATTATTATGTGTTCTACAATATTCGTGTCGCAATGTTACTTTTGTACCGATTAACATTGAAATGTACTCACACCGACTTGATATAGAACTTTGAGACCGCTCTTCGTTTGCACGCCGGTCCTCCTGTGCGGCAGGAGCGGGAGCTTGTCCGGTCTCCGGACGTGCACTTCTCCCGAGGGCCGGAACGCCTCGAGCGGCGTTCGGATGACGCCGCGTACCTGAGCGAGGAGCCAGGCCAGGACGAAGGCGGCTAGCACTTGCATGTCTAGTAGCACAGTTGCACTTAGTTTGACAGTTCGCGTCGGCGGCCCGCTGGGTGGTTCCCGTGCGAGGTGTGGAGCGCGTGTCGGGCAAGCTCGAACTGGCGGCGGGCGCGCCGAGGCAGGTACGGCTTAGCCTACGCGCCTGGTATAACCACCTCCGACTGCGACGCATCTTATTTGATGCTTGAAGCCCTACCTCACGCGCGCCACTTTTTGGTTGTATTTTATTGAGCTATATATAATTGTTCGTTTAGTATATTTTAAATGAAGTTTGTGGGTTATTTTAGTACCTACATATTTTTATTTTTTAAACGATACAATTAATCCAAGCTTCTCCATATAATTCTAATATATGTATTTTGGTAATGGAATGCCGTCGTAGCTTTTATCTATCCACTGCGTTCCTTCAGTGAAATTTTAAATGACTATAGCTCAGTATTTTGCCTGTTCACTACTCTCATACACATTCCTGTGTGTGCTTATACTGCTATATTCATTCGTATACATATTTTACGAGGCGCCGTAGTGCTAAAATTTTATGTATTCAAATATAACGATGGTTACATTAAGGATTTATCGACTATAGATATAAAAGAAATATGTTAAAATACAGATAATTATGTAAATGATGTCACATTAGTCGTGATCAGCTTTCAATCTACGAACGAAGTGTGTAGAATGCATTATTAGTATTATGTAGATGACCTCCGATGTGACACGATTGGAAATCTTTTACATACATAAAACTCAATATATTGTCCTTAGAGATCCCAAAAGATGTCAAGATATTTTTAATTCAAATATATTATGTACATAAAATACCTATAGATAATAATTTAAATTTATTTAACGCCTTTATTCATATAAAATCACATGCTAGGTAAATCTTACAAGAATCAAGACTGTTCGGCCGCGCTCGGGTTGACTTCCTACCGACGATGTTTTTTTACACAATCTTGTTGCTCCGGTGAGTAAGGACCCGTTCACAGGGTCGCTAAGTTAAGCTCAAGTTGCATTTAAGTTACATTGACATATGTTATGTTCTAATTTTGAAATCTGTGGGAATGATATGATGGATAGACAATTAATAATTACAACTTAACAATTGGTATAAAAATTTGCTAACTAAAAAGTAGGTACTTAATAGGATTTATCTAAACGAAGGTCGATTCTACCGAGCACAGTACAAATAAGTAAGCAGTCAATTTAATAAGCATTAATCTCGCGGATAGCTTGGTCTTAACAAAAGTACAAGCGCTTAAAGAAACCTTAGACACGTTAAAGGCTAACCTTTTGATATTATACATCGTATTGTGTAAGAACAATCCTTAATCCTCTTGAACATTTGAAGTGGCCACTCAGTCGAACAAATTTACACGCTACCGTCACTTGGTTATTGTTTTAAAACAAAACAATATCGTTCGGTTATTCCTAGAACAGTGTTCGAAACGATAAATTCGTGCGAATGCGAGTGAATACGGAAATATGCTATTGTCAATGTAACGCGACCTTAGGCGTGCTCTGTCTCGCTCGCTCCCATTCACCGGCCTCGCACCGGCATGAATGAACTGCTTCTTATGAATGAACGGACAGTCGACATAGTACTATACATACCTGCCCGCGCAGTTATACATGTGTTGTTTGTATCGAGTTATATGGCTATCGGGAAATGTAACCTCCACAGATACAGCTGCGTACAGGCAGGCGCGTTGGCACGTGGTCAACCCTGTGTTTAATTTATTTATATTGTATTGATGTATAAAATTATAAGATGCATTGAGTGGAGATGTCTTCGTTCGTTACCATTCCGCACATATCGATATGATGTAATTTAATATTCCATTTTCTGCGATCAAAAAAAGTGTTTAAGATCATCTTGTTTTTTTTTTGTTCAGCATATAATACTGTATTTTTATACTTTGTTATAAAATATATGTATAGAAAAATACGATACGCAAATAAATGATAAGGCTATTTATAAAAATAAGCCTACTAACAATAACTTCGAACGGGAAAAACAAGGCATCATTAACATGAAAATTTGAATTATACGTTAATTTTAATATGTATGTATATTGAAATTTAAAAAACATGTACCTAATCAGCATGCCTTGTAAACAAGCTACCTTAAAATAATTTTGTAAATTGCTTATCTATAATAATAATATGACATTTTTCCATTTCTGACAACATCCTCCTCCAGTACAGTATGTTAATAGGTACTTTTTAAAATAATAACATTAACACTGAATAACTAGCATGTACCTATTTAAACGCGTAACTTTTCACTTAAACCATCGCGATTCGCCTGTAACTAATGCCCGTACATTCTGTGATACAATTGTAATAAAATAATCTCACTGCATAATAAAATATTATAACGGAATGTTAGATAGTGTAAGTTAAGATTTGTCATTTAAGTTTTCCAATGGTGCCTGTAGAGGTCTTAGTCTCGTAATAGCTCTTTATTGAATAGAAATACTGGAAAATACATGTGTTCATATAGAAGATCGTAGGTAGGTATGTATGTTAAATGTTAACCAGTCTTGTGTAAAGCTACAAAATAATTGTTCTTCGAAGGCGCGGGTCGGTCAATGGATTTTGTGTGCTGTAGTCTAAATCAAAATGTCAATTGCGATAACTTCTATTAATCAATTAATAATTCTATTAATCAATTTTCATAACCGAAGTCTCCGTTAACGGTATAAAATTTGTAAAGTGCAGGCGGAAAAGCCTGCACTTTATAAACTAACAAACTATATATATCAGAATCGTTCATGACAAGCTTTAGATTGAAAGAGAAAAAAATATGTACACAAATATTATATATGACATAGTGTAATAAAGTTATTATAAGAACATGCCAATATCATTAACGAGTTTTACTTGCCCGTTTGAAATTTACCTCAAAAGACGATATAATAGTATTTACCTGTACGTCGCTGGCAGGCGCCATCGGATCGTTTATAGTCGTTCATAAATTATCATAGTGTCAAAAGCAAAAAAACCGGCTTACTCTATCACGCGAATGTGGCCCGTCCACCGGCCGTTTGACGTCATTAGAAAACTATTTTGTGACAATGTGTTGGTGTCAGTAAAAATAGCGTTCGTTGAGGAAGTATTTTATACACTTTTGAATTTTTACTGGACAACCGGTTATATTACAATACATCATTCAAAGTCTCAAACATCAAAGATCTTGAGAAATTATTATTTTTTTAAATTACTTACTTATATACTTCAACTATTCGTGTCTTCATTAATGTTATAAGCGGCTATCACATCCAACGTTGCAAATATTAAAAACATAGATATGGAATCCTAATTGGAATAAACTAAAGATATACATAGTTATGTATATGTAGATAAATATATATGTAGTATACATTGTGTTTTATCAATTTTGCTATGAAATAGAATCACCACGTATTTCATGACGAGATATATAACACGACATATGAACCATGCCAACGCGCCACTCTGCTCTGTCCACACCTTGGCGACAGAGGAGTGACGTTATGTTTGTATGAACGGTGAAAACTGTGATCGGCACCCACACGTGACGTCATCGGTGGGAGGGAAACAAACCCGTGGCGCTAAATCACAATTAACATCAACTTATCAGTGAGTGAATTAATTAATTTAAACACGCCACCTCACTTCAACATTTAAATTACCTTTATTTTATTAGCCTTTTAATTTTTTACCCATTTATACGAACACCAACTAAGCCGCGACTTACACTATTATGTTATTAAAAGTTATTCGCATTTTGTCCTTAACATTCTTTGGTGTCAAAATATTGCCTCAGTCATAATATATTCATTGTAGTTGATTAATTATTTCGGTTTAATCTATTTATTTCGTGAACATTGTACATTTTCCTTGTTTGTTTTAACGATTTAATGTTATTCGTAGGCTATAAAAATATCATTCAAAAAGTACTTGTATCCGTTGGTAGGTATTCGTAGCGTCGATATACACAAAAATATACGTTTATTGAAATTTCTGTTATTTAATAGAACGGTGCGAACGTTACCCCATGATTTCACGTTTCAAGTAATAAAATCACATTGTATTTGAGACCGAAACTTGATATGATTGTATATTAGGTACTTTTCGGTATAACAATTGCAATAAATTTTAAATTAGATTGAAGTCAATGTACCTACTTTATTGTAGTTATTTGATGCTATTCACTCATGTATATTTATCTTAAGTAAAAGCAATGACGGAGAATGGTATACAATGTCTCAATTGTCACTCTAGATTTGTACGAGTGTACGAGGGTCTTCGCCCATTGCAGTGCACAAGTTCTTAGTGAGTTTATCTTCTTAAATAGTAAGGACTAATAGTATTTCAGTTAAATACCTGTATTGTGATTTTCCTGCGAAAATTGAAAATCATCCTTACCTTTAAGCCCTAAGTACTCGAGAACTACCGTCACGCGTCACCCTCGCCCCACCAAGTGTGTAGACGAGACGAATAAACAGCGAAAAATTATTGGAAAGAAGACAAGGGCCCGTCTGGAATGTGATAAGAAAGGGTCCGCAGTGTCCGCACTCGAGAGTCGAGTGGTGCATTGTGTTTTGTTAGTATCCTAAACAAAGCGACTTCAGATGTACGGAGCGCTCTTAAACTCGAGTGATCAGCGATTTTTTTACGGCCGTTTCGTGTGAAAAGCACGAATAGTTTGGCACGCGCACTCGTCTATTGTCGGGGAACAACACTATTTCCTCGTACTGACACCGTTTTGTTCTCTACTTGGAAACGTAATATCCGATTTGATTGTAGGACATAGCTAAAGTACAGAGAACGAGTGACCAGCCTTTGTGGTCGTCTCGGGAGTCAAGTGCAGGCGCAACATATATTACACGATGAATGTTTCAATTTATGCCTCAATTGTTTAATATTATAAGCATTTTTGCTACAATTTCAATTTCTTAAAATGAACAGTTAATACCAAATGATAAATTTAAGACATAGAAGTATATAGGAAATATTGAATGCCTCGTTGATTGTGGTGGTTGCAAATGCTGATCGAGAGGTCCTGCGTTCAAATCTCAAGTTGGGCTCCAAAGTATTTTTCTAATTTAAATTTGCTAGTAGTGTCTCGGAGTTCGGACATACGCCTTATGTATGGCAATAGGCTCACCTATTCCATAGACGGACGGAAACGTAACTGGTGAGACGTAGAGTGTGTGAGGGGGCGATTACAACCATGACTTTACGTAGAAACTATTTATTGTTAATGAGCTTCATTTCCTAGTGATATGAAGTGTGATTCTTAAAAAATAATATTTGTTACACAAAAAGAAAGAATAGTTTTTGTTATAAAATTGACCACAAAAAAAATAAAACCGTCCGTCCGTGCGTTCGTACCTGCGCTCACCATTCACGCTTTAACACTGGCCTCTGTTTCTTTCGTACTCGATGACAAAAAAAAGCCCTCGTCGAGATAATGCACGGCCGCGGACAGCACGCTCGGCCGATAACGTTATCGTTGCATTGTTCCTTTTCACCCTTCACTATTGTACGTGTAGATACTCATTATTAATTTATTACTTTACACCATTTTTAGCACGTAAACATAAGTGTTCATCGCTCTGTCTCTGTCACACACATTATGAAACACACCTATGTAAGTTCGATATAAATGTTACTATAATGTACAATTGTGCTAATCATAATTCATTCGTAGATTTTATCCATGCAAATTTTTCTTATATAAGCAGTATATAAGACCCTTAAGTAGTCTAACATTATAGTGTAAAACTCCACGAACATCGTATAATTTATACTACCTACATAGGTACGTTTGTACCTCCTATATATTACATTAAAAAAATTACGACTAAAGCATCATACGAATCACTTTGAATTATGGGAACAAGCCAAGTACAAGAGTTAGAAACTGACGCAAACACAAGCAGCGGTCGTGATAAGTGTACACAATGAAAGCAGTCGGCGGCCGTCGCAATCTTGATGATAAGTTTGTTAGCAACACGCGAATGATACCGCAAAGCGCGATACTAACGACTACGAGTCATTTGTCCGACCAACAAACCCATTCGTACCGGCGAACTCGTTTGTACAACAAACAACGAACTCATTTGTACTGTGAAATGAGTCGAATTAATTTGGCCTGTTACTAAAGGATTCTTCGTTCTTCGGAGCTTTGTGTATAGTTCATACAAGGCACTCGTGCAACAACTTTATAACTTTCCACGCGGCAGAGTTAGCGGACGTGTTTGAAATGTATGTATCGCGTAATATGAACATGTTTTTGTATAGAAAAAAATACAATGAAAGAAGATAAGCTTTTAATGTTCTGCAAATAATCACAGTTCGTATTAATATTTTTATATTGCCACAATAAACCGTACTATACAAGTTAAAGCGATTCATAAAGTTTTTTTTTTATATAATTCAAGTTCACAAATATTGAATATGTATGTATGTCTTCTGTGCACAAGGATGGATGCTTACCAACAGATATATACATATGTATGTATGACAGAGATTCAAGCGTTAATTCGTCAATGAACGCCATCTTACTAATCATTCAATAAAAAATCTGGGTTCTCTAACAAATAAAATTAAAAAGTAACATACGCAAGACCAAGATCGCTTGTCCATTTCCGTGTGCAGTCACTCCCCCACTTCCTACCGCTCTCGGTTATCTTAGGGTTGGCAGAAACACAACAAACACTGGCACTTGACGAAATATTGAATGTATTTAAATGTAAATAGTATTTAAATGTTCATGTTTATAGAAAACTAAGTAAAGATCTGTTGATAAAATGTAGCACAACACGATTATGTTTAATTACTTAGGTAACACAGCAACTCAGTTCACAATGACCAAATAAGTGAATAATAGTACACAGCAATTAGTTCGCTGGTTTAATGGAGAGAGTGATATATGCAGAAGCAGATCAGGTATTCTAGAAAATATATATTCTTGTGACTTATCTCGTAATCTACCTCGGAGTACAATATCATAATAATAATAATAATCAGCTTAAGTTTCACAAGCAGCGTTGAGAGTCCGTATTATTTTTTTGTCTCATGCTATTGAAATTAATTTTAGGCGTGTTATGTCAGGGTTACCAACACGTGACCCTGTTCCACTGCACTCGAAACCGAAAGAACCGCCGGTCGACGATCTCGGTGCACCTACTCGCGACGCCACGCCGAATGGACGAGGCACACCGAGAATATTAGATTTGTTCGATTTTACCATAAGCAATTTAATATAGCAATTTGTGAGGCACCTAACAAAAAATGCGTAGACACATAACCACGTTTATATTTTTTTTACCTACTCCATATTCTTTCCATCATCCAGGGTTGACTGGAAAAGAATGCTATTAGGCATTAACCACCCTTGCATCCCTTTGTATATAAGGTGATACAAAAGTGATATAAATAAATAAATATTTTTATAACTTTCTACAAAATTTTAAATGTAGTCCAAAGCTTTAGAAATCTGAAAACGTGTGTAGGTATACAGTTTGTTATGCTTAGATATTACAGTGAAATAAACATACATATAAGTATCTATATATTTATAAGTGCTGCCGCCTTGGTGACTGCCGAACTTCATTTCCTGGGTAGGGTTTTTCTAATTTAGATATTGTAATACTGGCTCGGGGTCTGAATGTGTGCCCTGTGCATGGCAACGGGCTCCCGCGATGGCAATCGGCAGTGACTCTTGCAACCGACGCGACAGACGAGGCAATCAAGCACACGACACAATCTTTCTTCATACTTAGTTTGAGATCAGGGGAACATGTGCGAGGTGTTCCAATATGTCGTAAGAAAACACCGCAATGATTACCTCTCATAATTATAAATTTCTGTGTTTTATCTGCGATTGCCGCCGACAAATCGGCGTCGGCATCAGATCTCGCCGCCTTCTCGTCAAGGACTTCCCGTCAGCGTAACGGGTTGTCGACAAACGAATTGAACGCGATTGAAAGTTAAACTTAATTATATCATTCGTGTTCTGCCGGCGCCACGGCGGCGACGTACCGAACAGTCCAGTAGTGGTAGTATTTTGTAGTTGGACGGTGTATAGGAATCATTGTAAATTATATTAAAGAGCTCTTAGGGCAATTATAATTTAGTAACGGTAATTTAATCCTTACGATTATTTATTGTTAAAAAAATATTGTGTATTTGTTGAGAAAAATTGAAAACAAAGCAATTAAGTTTGTTTGTAAAATGTTTCATTAAAAATGTTTTGGTTTGTTATGATCCTTTTAAAATTAAGTTTTTTGAGAGGCACTCAGCAATTAGCCGCTGTGGAGCGTAAGGAGGATGGGAGTCATCCGCTACCAAGTATCGCCGAGAAGCCACATCCTGCACTGCATCTGTCGCTATTTCAAAAGTACCGTGAGACATTTCACTTACACTTTTTCGTGATATAAAAAAAACGCCGTGCCGCGAAAGGATATATGGAAAAAAATTGCTGACGGTTGAATTTTAAAAAAATACTCTAACTTGAGACGCGCTGTGTCTGCCGGTCGCATTCTTAATTCTGAAATATAGTAATAAAACTAGAGTCCGCTAAATAGCAGAAATGAGTTCATCACACCGCTTGTATTTCGTTGTCTAAATCTACGTATCTATGAATCTTTTTTTCGGAACATATAAATTATTTATTTATTTATCTAGTTGTAATGTAACCATATAGAAATACTATTTTTAATAGGACTATTGTATTTTAGTGTAGCCTGTAATGTTACATTAAATGAGGATTTAATGAATAAATAATGAATTAATTAGTATAAAATAAGTCCTTGAAAGTCTTTTATACATATAAACGACGACTAATAACTTACACACTTCTTCCAAGGTACAAATTATATCTTATTATGAGGAAACGTAACTTCACGCCTGTAATCCCCGAAGGGGTAGGCAGAGGAATGAAGAACATTCCCACGATTCACCGGTTACG
>DWEI01003029.1:0-13375 GCA_018245875.1 Mysoria ambigua | reverse complement strand
ATGTAATGTATATTAAGTTTAACTCTGGCACATCTTGTTGTACATGTACATGTACATGTACATGTACATCTTGTACGATTTCAGTGTCAAAATCATAGTTATCATATGCGTAGTGCAGGCAAACCAAGTAAGAAGTCGTCTCGTCGATACACAATATATTTGGTGAATGACCGAAAGAACCATTCTATCAACGCAGAAATTTCACTTACATACCCGCTTATAGCTCGATTACTCGATCTATAATATCTCTATGGTCAGAATACCTACGTACAATTTGCGTATACTATTAATATAAAGAAACTAGAGCACGCTTTTTGGACTAAACTATAAAGCCCCATAAGTCTCGTTAGAAAGACCCCAGGTAGGGTCTCGCCACTACCAAAATGGTAATCTTTTGAAAATAGAAAGGAATTCAGACTAGACAATAGAACGCACACAGATGATAAAATACGGCGTCGATGTTTTTGTTGGGGCGTTGTTGGTGGTTTTGCGAGTCCATTAGACAAGTGATAGAGAAGGATTTATTGCTGTTCGAACCGTGGTGGAAAGAAAAAAATAGATAACTTTATCAGGGGCATATCCATACCATACGTTGACTGGTGGATATTTTCAAACTGTCATAATGACTTAATACTTTGCAAAACGCAATAAAGACCAATGGAAAAAATATTTTTTGTATTTTCATGGCGGTTTTTAAATTGATTAGAAATTGCTGTCTGAAAAAAAATCATCCGAGAATTGATATAGTGATTCAAGGCTTAGTTCATTATAAAAATCTTAGGCGTAAAATATTCTGATAATTACTTCATTAATTAAAGAAGTGAGATCTCACTGAACGCCAAGTTCTTTTAAATTTCATTAAACCACGGTTCTTGTCATACATTCTTCTTTAATTGAATTGAAAATTTTCTTTGTTTTATGCTACTCAATTTGCGACTTTTCTTCTGTATCAAGCTTAGTAACTTCGTCTTCTATACCAACACTGCTCGTAATTATTTCGGTTTTTTTTTCAACATTAACGTACTATTGTCTGCCTCGATATCAACATTCATCTTCATAAACTATATATCATAAGTCTTATAAATATAAATCTCGTAATAAGTCTTCGAAAAGGAATATGTTCTTAGATATTATGTTCATAGATATTAATGGCCCAAAGAGAACTTATTGTAACAGTTTATATAAAACCGATGACATAAACAGTTTCAATGAAAAATGTGAACTTATATACATTGTCCCACGCTACAAAGACTTCAAATATTCATACTTTTGCCGTTAAAGGCTATATTCAATAGCTTCCGCGGTCTTCTAACTTGCCTTATAAAGTAAATAAAGTATCTAAGCCCTAATGCGTGGCGCACCTTCAACAATACATTTATTATCGTAACCATAGCAACGTTATATCGTTACCTACGGTAGGGATGCAGGTTCCATAACTAAATAATTACATACTTTAATTTGACAACTTGTATACGACAGTAATAAATTTGATAATTTGCAGCAACGAAAATTTGAGCTCTGATTGAATCGAAACAATTTTTGTCGATAGTAAGCTGGATATTTTTCTATGTATACTTTATATGTATAATTTATACATACAACATATTACATACGTTTGAAGTCGAGCTATCGTCACCGTTAGTAACAACTCTATAGGTATTCTAACAGTCCCTATGAAAGATCAATGGAGTTTGCTTTATTTATTTTAAAAATTATTAATATGTAATATGTTTCTCGCTTTGC
Organism: Mysoria ambigua; assembly: GCA_018245875.1. Classification (NCBI taxonomy): domain Eukaryota; kingdom Metazoa; phylum Arthropoda; class Insecta; order Lepidoptera; family Hesperiidae; genus Mysoria; species Mysoria ambigua. Next base: position 11,632 of record DWEI01003029.1, on the reverse strand, counting down.
AAATCAAAATATGTTACGCTTGGTTCCACTTTGAACACAATGGTAGCTAACAATGCGTAATTGTTAGCCAACTAAATATTTATAACCTGGTCCAAACACTGGCGTCATCTTGTTCTTCATCTCACCACACGTTTATAATAAGCTGATTAAAAATATTGTTCGGCTATCAAGATACTTATCTCTACGAGATATCTCCAAGTATCTTTTATACGCGCGTACTATTGATACACGGAGTGTATTATTACCTATACTGGACATAGTTATCTTTTATCTTCTAACTTATGTACCTACATAGCAGGAATATTTCAAATACATTGAGTTATTTCATCACATCCGCTTCGTCTGATTTGAGTTATTTGAATATTACAAACATTGGTTACAAACATATATTTGTACTATTTATAAACAGAACAATTTGATTAATGTGTTAAGATTTAACTATACTGCTGCTCTTATGGCAACACAAGTAGTGGATTGAACGCGGGTACAAAAACTTAAGATATCTTCATTATATCAAGTATTATTTAATGCGAGGGGCATTGTTGAGCTGAACAGGTACCTACAGCACCGAGCAGAACGTACATACTCCGATCATATATGAGACGTCTTAAAGAAGATTAGGTCGGAAGAACGTTTGATTTGGAAGCAAAATGTTACAATAAGACTGCCAAGATTGCAACTGGTGGAATGTATAGGTTCGTATCACACAAAATATGTAATAGTAGACAGCTTTACAAGTTGAGATATAAATTCTACGAGACGGGCGTGTAATGGTGGCGGCCGGAATTACAAATTGAGATATTACTAAACGTCTACAACAGTAAACCTATGTCCGTACAATGATCAATTCAATATGTAAAGACCTTTAAGAAAATTAACAAAACGAGAACACAATAGAAAATCTTTCAATACCATAAATACCTATCAAATAAGACCATTGCGGAATTGTTGAATGAAACCAACAAATAGAAAGGGACGCAGAACAGACATGTTCAGCCCCAGTTCCCTTTGAAGAGGGCAATGGGACCAAAGCGACTTGTATACGCATCACAATATTATCAATCACTCGCACACGGCACGGGCTATAAAATAAATCTAAAGATCAACCGGGACACTTTAGTGTCCGCTACTACGAGACGACTACGACCAACTTACGATTTCACCGCGGTAAGACACTAGAATTGTGAGAGAGGTATATTGAATTTTGAATTTATCTACACTTCAATGTACTACAAGGAATTTCAAATTAATACACCCAATGGTAAGTCAAGTCGTCAATGGTTGGTCAAATAGTTGCGAACGCGATTGCCAATTTAAAGATCACGGGTGAAAAAGATTAGGTCATGGGTTCAATTCCCGGATTGCGTAATATTAGATTTTTGTTAGATTTTAAGTATACAGATTCTAGTATTGGCTATTTGATGTATACAGATTCTGGTCATATCTAATATTGGCTTGGAATCTGGATTTGTGCCCGGGGTATGGCCATAAACTCATGTCCTAAAGTGGAACCTAAAAGCAACTGATGAAACATAAGAGTGTACTGCATATCTCTGCCTACCTCTTCGGCAATTACAGACGTAATGATACGTTTAAATGAACCTTGTATGTTTATCATTTATAATTCACTAAATGCTTATTACTTTATACTTTTTATTATCATAACTATGATTGTTACCGCCAATGTTGAATGATAGACAACATCACTAGATAGATTAAGTTCGCCCTCTGTACAACACACCTAACTACTTATCACACAACACGTTACCTAGCAATGACAGTACTCTAAATTCATAATGCCATAGTCAACTATTCTCATGACATGATAATAGGATTTGTTAAATTACACTAATTGCGATATGTATACATCGGGAGCATTTTAATTATCGTCGTCGCCATAACTAAATGTGGCGTGACAGAATACGAGGAAAGCATGTTGACACTAAAACATTGTAATAAACAAGGCAATCTCGCACCGAATCGAGAACTCGTGATTCATACCGCTATCGAGGTATTAACTTAAACGGCTAATTTATCGGGACTATCGAGACGCTCGCCGTGCGAGGATTTAAAAAATCTTTTTTTATATTTTATTGTATTGAAGTATCTCAACGCTTAAATCGAAAACGGCGCGAATAAGATAAAATGAACGCGGCATCGATGATTTTAAAAGCTGCATGGTGCATGGACGACGTCTTTGTAGATGCATACCGTAATAAACCAGAAAGGTAGTGTCCATCAGCTGAACACCTTACTTCTTAGTCAAGTTGTGTAATAAGAAAAAAATCTTTCAACTTTTAAATTTAAAAGAAACAACCCTATCGAGGCGTTCTATACTTGTAATTACGAGGGGATAGTTCTAGAGTAGGACTGCTTTTATACCAAGTACTATGCAGAATATAAAATATGTTATAAAGTCCTGTCACAATTTTCTAACAGATATCACACTCCCTATGCCTTTAATAAATTAAAATTTATTTGTTGAATAATATCGTAACTTACACTTTATTTGGCTATTGAGTTCGGGTTATACCAAAATAGAAAAGTACGAATATAATGTTATATATAATTCCTTACATTTAGAATAAAATGGAAATCAAAGCTACCTTTTGTATACTTATTAATTGACCCATTTTAAATAAATAGTGCCTCTTTGGCCATGTTAGTTGCAAGCGCGACTGCGTTGGGATATCCTGGTTTCAAAACCCGTGTCGAGCATTATTGTTTTTTTCTAATTTGATTTTCTAGTTGCCACTCGGAGTTTGAAAATGTACACGGTACTTGACAATAGTCTCACCACCGTAGACTCACCATAACTATAGCGGGACGTAAACGTAACTGTTGAAACGTAAAAGTATGCTAAACTCCTCTGCCTACTTTTTCGTGGATTATAGGCGTAATTTTATGTTAAGTACATCATTTCTACTCGTGTAGAAATAAAGAGACCAAACAAATCAAGAAAATCCCAACACTGCCGCAAAGCTAACGAAATAGATGACATTTACTTAGAAAACCTGTAATGCCCGTTAGACGAGACGTAAGCATGTAATCCTAATGGAAAACACAAAGGGCTGGAGGGAAAAGCAAAAATGCTCAGTTCCCCGGCCGTATCGCGTTATTCCTTTATGATGCGAGAAACAAAAATGTAGATCCACTCGGAACTGTTAGGGGGCGTCCATACACACGTTGCTAATACTCGTGTAAAGAGAAATTTTTTTTTCCAAAGACCATTATAATTATCAACTCATAGAAAATAATTTTTAAATTTAAATTTTTATACACAAACTTATATTTATAATATTAGTAATGATACTAAATATTACGAACCATTGGGCCAGGTCACCTACGGGATAGGCAGGGAATATTGTTTTATAATAATTAGTAATATTATTTTTATTCCCAGTTATCTCTGTAACAATTGTCGAGTTATTATTAAGAATACCTAAACAGTAGAAATTCAGTTTAATTTACGCACATACATACATACATGTATATATCGATTCAGGTGAGAGTAAATCATTAATAAATAATTGTCTATCTGTTTTCGCTAATCGCGTACTGGTAGGATATTACATAACAGAATACGTTTGTATGCTTACCGCAAGGTTAATACAATATTTAATATAATTAAACATGACTATTAATATTTACAGTAGTATAACTTTCATTATAATGAAATCCGTAAACATAATATAAATAACATTTCTATACGAAAACTTAAATATGCCTAGCCACTGAAACACAACAATGGAAATGAAAAATATTGTATATGAAATTTTAATACTGAATGTTACGTCTTATATCTATGGTTTTAAATGAATACGTCGTGAGGAAATACTCACGCACAGGAATGTTCTATAAGTTTGCACTTACTAATATACCATACTTCAATGTATGACGTTAGATTTGTATACTGTCAACTTGAGAGCATTTCGTGTTCTAAAATGGAGTAATGACGATGATTACCTCGATATTATTAAAGCCATATGACAGCATCCTGTAATTCCTCTAAGGAAACGCAGAGAAGTGCAGCACTTCCACTAGCTGGACGTCCTATAGAATCCAAGCTCCAACCTACTGCTGGGAATTTCAAATTAAAAAAAACAGTTAAACTTTACCCAACCAGAGGATAGAGCCCGGGAGCTTTTGCTCAGCAGTCGCTCTTGCAACCGATTGTCCAAAGTGGCAAAGTATTATGAAAGTAGTAGTTATATATATATTTATTCACGGCATTAAATATTCGGTTCGTACACGGAACAAACTCGACGATTCCTCCCTACCTAGCGTCTGTCAGTTTTTGCTCGCGTCTTGTCTGTTCGACTGTTTTCAATTGAATGGACCGTTTTTGTTACGACGCATTACGAATTCTGTCCATAAAATCGTTAGGACCGCTGGATTAGAATAATATTAAATAATACTTGGAAATACTTCAGTGATACATACGATTATCTGTGTTATCAGGTTCGTGAGTTAAATAAACAATTACAAGGGTTTGTTATTTGAAATTCAATCTCAAATTTCCAACGAAATGTCGTATAGTAATATATATCACGTTCTGGAACAACTTGACACACTTTTAATACTACACCAAGTTAGTCTTGTACAATGGCAAATAGTTAATAAAGTAACGTAACATCACGCCTGTATTCGCCGAAGACATAGGCAGACAAGTGTAATTCATTCCCACGTTTCACCAGTTACGATTACGTCCAACTTACATGGTGAGGTTATTGTCTTACACCGAGCACGAATTTAAAATCTGAACCACTGCTCGGTAGTCCTTTAAACTATACAAAATAAATGTCTAAATATATACTTTTTAACAACATCGAGACATAAGAAATACTCGGGCTATTGTTCAAACACTACTCGCTACATCGTCTGTTTAGAACTAAATGTTGCTTTTAGTTGAGAGATTATAATACCGCTATTTTATATCCCGTCGCAACATTAATAATATACAAATAATTACATTTATTAGTTTCACAATGTTACGTTCTAGGACTGTCTATAGCCTTAATTGCAGCTTAGACATTCGCTTGTCGTTATACTAGACGATAGCTCAACTTCCAAGAGCCGCTTACGCTATAGAATAATATAAGCTACTATCAGAGACTAGTTTAAATGTACAATAAAAGTTATATGAAGCAATCGATAATCAAGTTTCTCCGAAGACAGTCAATTTCATTAATCTGTAATCGAGCTCTACGACTCTACCAGCTCTATCGTTGTCTCGCCATAAACTGAATTATCTATGCCCAATACATAACAATGCGAAGCTAACAAACTCGGGCCCGATAGATGCGCCTACGCAGACGCTATGATTTGTGACCCGGCGTATCCTATTATCATAAATTTACAAACTATACTTTTATGAGCGTTCACACTCTCGTTAAGTTATATTAGGAACGTCCTAGCGATTGTACGAAATTGGTGGTCAGTAGTAACAGTTTTATGTGTTCTGTTTTAGAACGTAACCTTGTGATCGTCTTTTCAATTCTTAAACAATTTCTAAACGAGTTGTCTTTATTTTCTTATTATATCATCACGCCAAATTTCTTATGTAGCAGGCAGAAAGCACCGACCGTAAAATATGTCTATAAATCTGACATTTAATAATTAGTTTGGAATACCTAAAACTTTCTAAACTCAACCTAATACCATAAACCCGTAAATTTACATCAACGAATCGTGTTTGTCCGCAGCAATGTCGTTTGTTAATTTACTGATATTTTTAATTATAGTTTGATATAAAAAAACGTCGAAAGTACTAGTTAGAAAAATATGTCCATTGCCGTTTGGTGTTTTAACAACTGCGAGAGGCATTAACAAATTGAGCAAGAACAGTAACGTGTGTGTGGATACGCCATTAACGTTATCCTAGAGAATTTTTTGTGTCTTAGCATATCATTATCTGACTCGAATTGTTTACTCAGAAGGCTCGTTAAATTTTTCAGTAAAAACGTCAGGCTGTATGTGTGTATGAAGTGGGAAACGAAATATGTACGAGTACAAAATATTAAATATTTTCTTACAACTATTATGATCATTTCAGTTAATAAAGCAGAGTACAATCGTCTGCCTACCTCTTCGGGTAATGTCTGGCCGATAATGTTGTTGAGCTATGACCGCGAGATGACCATACATGTCATGTCATTTTACGTATTATTATGTCGATAATATTATATCCAGAAAGAAAAAAAAAACTCATCGCTTATAGAACAAATATTTGTCCTTGTTAAAAATCAAACCCACAACACCCGGTTTCGCAATCGAAATTTCTAACCACTGAACTTAACTCGGTAAAGCCAGAAATATGCAGTAAATGGTATTTTTCTCCATAGAAATCCTAATATACTTTTAGTATTCATCTAACGGAACGCTGAAGCGGCGTTTTAAGGCCTCAACCAGATTGTCCGACCAATTTTAGAATATTAAGAAACTGATACTCGTATAAGGTTACGTGCAATTTAGTTTTACGATGCACCGAGCTTTGATGTTCGCCTTGAGGTCATTTGGTACCTAATTGGAAGACGTTTAACGTGGGCTTAGAAGTCTACCTACTGGGTGATAGAAACAGTAGATGTAAAGGTGCCATTAGTGCTGAAAAGTTAAGTGAAAACTATAAATTGACTTTATCTTTTTTTTCACTTGCAGTTTTGAAATTATACTTCTTTAGCGCGTTAGAAAATTCTTACGATGCGCGCGCACCCCGTCTAAAGCCCACGCCATGAAATTAGCGAATCGACATTTTATTTTTTACGATATTATAGTAAAATTTATTTTACTAAATAATTAAATAATAAAACTTTTTTACAGTGCATAAAATACTTTTTTCTTTACTGTGTCATTTTCCCTACAGACATGGGTTAACGCAAGAGTCAATTTTTTTTTCAAAGATTTTTATTTTGTTACGTTAAAGAAGAATAACTTCTTACATGTGTTCTTACACAGACACGTCTATTTCCATTGAGCCGTACACACATTCGTTATTAAATTATTTATATAAAGTTTGCATTCTTACACCTCGTAGCAATTATCACACACTCTCGTTTTACCGGTTCGCTAGAAATTTATTATATGTGCGATTTGCATAGTTACCGATTTGTTACATCGACACGCGTATCCCATTCCCCAGATGCACAGTCCGCCCGCATCGGACCCGTCGTTCACTCGCAACGGTCCGCTGCGAACATTCTTCCGGCCAATCACGGCTCGCTGACGTGACTTTACGACTTTACACGGTCAGGTAGAGTTCAGAATTAATAAATGAGACAGTGCCAAATAATGATATTCTACACTCATTACCTATTACTATTATTAAGTTATCACGATTGGTCGCTGAATATAAAGACAGAAAACACCCATTACCTTACATCTACTTACGCCCTGAGGTAAAAGTAGTATTGCAAATTGTAACTTATTTGTACACATATAGATACGTTATTCTCGGCATTTAAATAGTAATTAAAAAGAGCAAAATTGTAGTGTATGTATATTTCATATATTTTTCAACAATCAATAAATAATTTATCCCTTCCCATACTCGTATACTCGTATGTAATATTGGCCAACAATGCCGGTATAGAAAAGGAGGAGGTAATCAACAAACACTTCTTTACCGTTATTTTTTTAGCTGTTAGAGAACTTAACCATAATTTTATTATTACGTGTCATTCATTAGCATACCTATTTTCGGGCTGGCCCGACTAGTTTTGGACCTAATACGTGATCTATTATATAAAATATTATCTTTACGCATATCCGCATTTTGTCTGCTCTTATGTTTAGCGACTCTTTATACGAGTATCATGTCGAATGAAGCAAAGATTTATGTACGCCGGTCGCGATGCGCGCGCGCAAGAAAACAATTGAGTTAGGGCGAACGAGCGATACATTAATTGTGTTAGGACGCCGCCTTATTGGTTCATGTGGTCTAACGATCTAATTGTGATGTATTGACTACGCAGCTATAACACTTTGAATATCTCTAATATTATTTGAATATCTCTAATATCTATAATATTACCAGTCAAGAAGACGAAATTCGGCGCCTACTTTCTATTGACAAACGTAACATCACGCCTGTAATATCCGAAGAGGTAGGCAGAAGAATGTAGTACCCTCCGGTATTTCATCAGCTACGTGAGCGTCCTACTATGGAATAGTTGGTAAGACTATTTTCATATTACTTCTGTTACTAGACTCCGAGTAACTACTACAAAATCTAAATTAGGAAAATCCAATATTGCCCGACCTGGGATTCGATTCTCAGGACCTCCCTATCGGCAGTCGCTCTTGTAGCCAACACGACCAACGAGGCCCGGTATATTAAATTAGACGATTTAAATAAATGAATACCGCTAATGTATAAATTAATAGTATAGTTCAACTTCATCATCATTATGATAATCAATCTTTTTATTGTTCCTCTATTGGTAACTCTTTCTTCTCAGGTCATGTCTATTTTGAATACCATAGTCTGCCACGCTGTCCAAACTAGTTGGTAGACTTCACACGCTTAGGACAGTATAATAATACACGGCACATAGTAATTTAAGCTCGTGCATATCGATAATATTTAAGTGGAATCATATTATGTACGATATACTCAATGTAACGATAATTATCTTAACGATTTATTTATTATTCCCCTCGGTAATTATAGCTCGGACGTGCATGCGAGTCCGTCAAATTATATGACAATCAATTCCCAAATATTAATTTGGGCATCAGCCGTGACCGACCGAATCTCTTTCGAAGCACAAAAACCCGTACGAATGTTCCAACGAGCCTTCGTCATCCGAACTGATCATTATAGTAATAGGTATTTTATGACTGCCCCGGCCATTGCCGTTGTTATTGCATCCGTAGTTTATTCAAGATATTTAAACAGCGGGTCATTACGCACCAGTTCACAAAGACTTTATATTCATTTCACTCGAAAATTACGCCTTTAATGTGTACAATTACAGGATTGTAACAAGTGTTATCTTTACCTTTTTTTGTTCATTATCGTTCGCCAGTGTAAGTTTTCATTTGTACTAAGTACAGCAAAAGCAAAAGCTGTACAAAAATAGACACCGAAAATAAGGCGCGTGCAAACAATTGCTTTGAATGTTTTTTTTTTGTTTTGTGTTAAATAATTCGCGCGAGAGTTGTCACGCTGTGTTTGTTTAGAAACTTTTTATGCCGCTTTCGTGCGGACGCGGTCTTACCTTTGCATTCGTTGGCATCTCTAGCCGTGGCGCGTCCCCAGGGTCTGTCGAAGTGGAATGGCTTGCATCGCTCGCAGTCGCGGCCGGCCGTGTTGTGCTTGCAGTCGCAGGCCAGCTGCTGCACGCCGTTCTCTGAACCCTCCTCCACCTTGGATGGAATGCATCGCGACGCGTGTCCATTGCACTTGCACCGCCCGCCCACCGCGAAATCCGATACAGCGTAATGCTGGGACCCCGCAGCCGCTTGCTTCTTGTTGTCCACTTCGTCTCCCAGATTCACCATGTGCAGCCGATTAAATACCACCTTTACATCCGTCGCCGTCACCCAGTCCTGCAGTACCGGTGATATGTCGAAGTTAGCCGCGCTCGGACGGCCTTCCAGCGTGCTGAACGCGAGCCTCGCTCCTCCGGCGTTGTCTCCGGCGAGTCGATGCGAGTCCGAGCACCTCGCTTCCTGTTCATTGGCAGCGGTCACCGTAGCCTTGTTCGGCCGCCCATAAACACGTCGGCACTGACTGGAATAGAACTGGAAGGGCTGCCACGTAGCTCCATAATCGGCACTCTTATATATCGCAACCGAATCCGGACGGGCCGCTTTTGGACAGAATTGCAAGCTAACATAAGTTAGCTCATATTTTTTGCCCAGGGACAGAGTGAGGGACACGTTGTCGGGAGGTGAATCGTACGATGCAGGTGGTAAGGCAGCTGAACGCCAGCAGGTGACATCGTGAGGGTTGTTCAGGTCGGTGAGATGAGTTGGTGGGTGGCGGCGATCGGATCTAGCGGCGTCGCAAACACGGCAAGCATTGTCTGGGGCCTGGTCTCCAGGTGGGTCGCACAGTCGCTCCGGTCCGCGGCGACCGCAGGTGGAGGAGGCCAGGACGGGGGTACCGAAGGCAGCATTCACGAAATCGGGGATGCAACGACGAGGGCGGCCGTCCTCATAGCAAGGGTCGGGTGGGGTGGCCGCGAGTGCCAGGGCCGCGGTGGCCAGGAGAGCCACGGCGCGGGTGGGCATGCTCACTCACTATCACACACTCGCGGGAAGTTCGCGGGGAGCAGCGACACGTACGAGCCGGACGGAGGTCGCCGGCAGACTGGCGAGCGCCGCGCGACGCCGAGCGGACACTCGCGGGGCGGGAGCTTAAAGCTCGCCGCGCTCCGCGCTGCCCGACTTCGGTGAAAGTTTTTTTTTTCCTCGCGAGAAATTAAGAATTATTGTTGCACGATAAAACTAATTACCGTCTTAAATAATTCAATTTCGTATTATTAGCGCGTCTTGCTGTACGCAAGTGTCCTTTGTAAACGAACGACCGAATGCCAAATTTCAGTCGCGTTCATTTATTTACAACAGAATAAAGCCATGTGTACACATCGGTTTCTCTGTTACATCCGAGAGCCATTGCGCGTTTAGACAGACGTCAAGTGCTATTGTACGACAATGGCAGACATTATTTATGCGGCGGGATCGCGAGCCGGCTATTTAATGTAAATACACCATAGTAATAACATAGTAAGCTAAATTGAACGCAGGGACCCAATGAAAGAGCAAATGGTTTAAATCAATTTACTCGTTTTGTTACGAGGAACAGTGAATTACGTTTGTATATTCATGGTTCATAGAGAATAATACGAAACATGAATATTTAATTTTAAAAAAAGCACCTTCTTATGGGCACTCACTTATTATCATAAAGTTAAGTAACATTACGCCAGATACACCTTCATCCCGACATGAAATAGGTAATGAGTGTTATTGCCCTGCACCGGAAAAACTAATACTTGTTTTATAAATATTTGTTACACATTTACATTGGGTTTTTATTTTGTAGTAGCACATCATGTCTATAAGGAGATAGACATTTGGCAGAGGTAGTTACTGCCTACCAGCATTCGTAATACTTTTTATTTTCATTAATTTAATTGTACACACGACACAAATTAATGAAATTTTCGTCAATAAAAATTTATTTGAATACACGGTAAACGAACGTTGGCAACGATTGTAAAGTGTTTTGAAAGTCGACCATATTTTCAAATTTTACTCACGAATGAAATTATTTTTATCTCTTCGTAAGAAAACGGCGCTATCCTAATTTATGTATGACTCTATATAATGCTTGTTTCACATTGGTTACAATTCGTTCACAAAGCGTTTCTTGTTCTAGATAACGTTTATAAGCTAGTTGACAAAAATATATAGCCAAGATTTATCTACAATTATCCCAAAAAAATATTTCAAAACAAGGCTTTCATAATGATTTCTTATTTACAAAATAAAAACAAAACGTATAAATCTGAAATATTAATAACTACGTAACTTCACGCCTGTAATCACCGAAGGGGTAGGCAGAGGAATGCAGAACATTCCTACGATTCACCGGTTACGTTTACGTCCCACTATGTAATAGGTG
>DWEI01003028.1:0-13379 GCA_018245875.1 Mysoria ambigua | reverse complement strand
TAAAAATAGAAACTTTGAAACCTTCCAACGTTTAATGGTACGATATATATACGTTTTACACAGTTACAGTTTTAGTCCAACTAGCTTGTTCGGCCTACCTCTACCGGGATGACAGGAATGATGTTACATTACCCAATATTGTTGCACCTATTTCTATAGGGATTCGAGAATAGGATAAACTTTCATCAGTAACAATCTAGCCAAACTTCTTGCTCATCTCCGTACAAAAGTCATGATAAATATTCATTTATAAACAGTTAAAAACAAACATTATAAAGTATCACACGTCGATATACTGAAAAATACACGCTGCAACGAACAATGTGTGTGGTGATGTGCGCATGACGTCACAGTCACAGTTGAAAAAAATACGTAACACGTTCCGCTGTCATAACGCAGTGGTACAATGTAAGTCTATTTCCGTAGTCCGTCATTGGTCCACGCTGTTGAGCTCCCCATAGACTACAGTTATACAACCATGTCGATCTCCCGCTCTGGAAATAGCTAGGTACAATATAATTTTAAATAATAGATACTTGATTATTCTTTCCCGTTTAATTTTAATGTTTGATTTAATGGCACGCTATTATATGATAGTAAGTATATAAGTGGCGTATTCATAAAAAAATTACGTTTTTGAAGAAATCTTTTAGACTACCTGTAAATAAATATAAATACTATTTTATATATTGAAATATGCAACACCTTATTAAGGGATACTAGTGTGTACTTTATGCCTCATGGCAGCCTCCCAGTCATCTCTTTGCGGTAGTGAGTATGTGGTAGGCGCTCACCTAACCTCACTCAGCGCTCACACGGCACTCATATAAACTTCATATATATCCATATCAATATATACACATATACACATTTACATATATACATACATACATTATATACATACCTACATACATATATTACTCGACCCAGGATTTTAACCCAGGACCGCTCGACCGGCTGTGCGCTTGCAAACCAACGAGGCGGTCATTTAAAAAACACCTATAAATAGTCAAAAGAAAGAAATTGAAATAGGAGTTAAATTTTAGTGTACTCAAAGTCCACCAACCTGCAAGTTCATTTAAATATCAATAAATATGATTTTTCCTCCTTTCATTTTAATAACACTTCCGTTTAACTTCGCATGTGTAACGAAAGAAAAAGATATACGACAAAAGTTAGACAAAATAATGAAATTATATTTGTAAGAACGACTTAACTTTATCAGTTATATTACTAAAATAAACAACGTTAAATAATAAACTCGCATAACGCTTTGTTTAGATGAACGAAAGTTTTTTCCAAACATACAGCTATCAGAAAATATAGACTTATTACAAGGTAAGATTTATTTCACATGTCTATATATTATAAATATTCAATCTTGTGTATACAAGATCGAATATTTTATTCGAAATTCAAATGCAAATACGCGGCAAACGTTAGATAGAAGTTTTTAATTTAAAAATACAATTTGCATTTTACGTACTATAAAAACCATGCAATGCATGCAAATGCATGCATTATTATATTGTATTGCAATTGGTTCATGATTTTGATGTAAGTTAGCTCAAAACTACTTAATTTTGTTATTATATAACTGCTTTCATTAACATGACATCAAGTGTACATGGGTTTCGTAAATTGATTTTACTTTTAAATCAAATAGTAATTGTTGACAACTCAAAGTACGGCTTCGACACAAGTAACCGTGGCTGTAGTCCATATTTAATACGAATATTGTATGATAGTACAAAACCGACCGTCCGTTGCTTTTAGCTTCATGATAATTGCCTTCTATTGGTCATAAATATATAATCGATGTTGATATTTACTCTAGAAGTCTATAAATAAAGTATGACGTATAAAAAACATCATAAAAAAGATTTAAAATCCGCAGAGTAAATATGCGGCAATGTTTTCACTGATATCTGGATGGTCTGAGCACGTGGCGCGTTCCCAGGCATCAGGAGTGCCAATAAAATCGCTCCAGTAACTTTTAAGTTTATCTCTGTACACATGAATAGGTAATTTTAACGATTTATGTTTTGTTTTCGATACAAATATCACTTGGAATATCGCTCGGCTGAAGGTCGACTCGTCGAACGCTAAAGCATTGTTAAGAATATTGGCGCCATCTTGGTTTTATTATGAATTATTCGACTTATTCAAGTTCAAGACGACTTTGTTTTTCGATTCCAATATATTTTTTATTTTTGCAACCTTAAATATTTTTTTAAAATAAATCATCGAAATAAGGATGACAGTATACTTGCGTAAATTATTCAGAAATTGATACACTGAACCATATAAGCTTTATGGTGTTTAATACTAATAAAAACCGTATTATTTTAAAGGTTTAACGATCTAAAAACAGTGTTGGGTATTTCATAGTTTTGAAATCAGGTAATAAAACAATTTTTATGCTTCATACAGTTTTTACCCTATTAAAGAACTAAATTGTCTCAAATAACAAATTGTTATTTCAGACGATGTGTAAAGATTCATAGGAAAGATATAGTTAAAATCTGAAACACGATCATATCAAAATACATTGTGGCACTATCTTCTAGGTGCCCTTTACGAGTAGGTACTTCATTCTTATTTCTAAACCACTCTTAACTCTCAACAATGAACTCTGTCTCAATTCTCAACTTTCTACCAGTTCGTCAATATTATTGGAAAAGTCAGTTATTGTCAAATAATGCAATATTTTGTCAATAAGCCGAAAACTTTAAACAACTTTCTATTATACCACAAAATAACAAGCTTAAGTACAATGCAGTATACGTTCAATTATTGTATAAATGTCGCAATTGTTGATAACCTTTTCATAGAACCAAAATATTTAACAACTTCATGTTGAGTACAAAAGTTTTCAGTTTAGTTTCATCGCGACCTAGTAATATTTAAATCGCTGTAAAACTAAATTAATTGGCATTTTAAAATTTTGAAATGAACTAGATCTTTATATTATCCATTTGTGGCCATAAACTGATACCTGTATACCTTTTAATACTTAAAATAAATCTTTTATTCTATTTAAAGATTCACGCTCGACTTTCTCTATTGTCAGGTATCCCCGGCGTGCTATCCACGTCGTAGATAATGAAAGACGCCATATATAAAGAACCTAAATATAAATATTTATATCGTAATATGCTATGAATGTATATTTATATTCGCCGATTCACCTCGTAATTCACGACAATTGATTCAACTCGTTTATATTTGCTATGTATGTATGTACACATTGTATGTATGTATGTACACATTTTATGCACCGACTTATTTGTCACAATATAATACATATACCAAAAATATAGTACATTAGGTCTTTTGTAACCGCCGTAGGTCTATATGATTCTGTAATACATAGAAACTAAGTAAAATAAAATATCATAAATTTAAAATTTTTACTCGTTGTAAACTTATTTATTTACGTCTGACTAATTATATATGTCCTATATAGATTAACAAATGTAATCATTTACTTTACACATGAACACATTATTTTTTAAAATATATTTCATACATTAGTTCTTTTGTCTTCAGCCACTGTTTAATTTGTTACGACTTATTATGACTTAAAATTAGACATTCGCCCTATTAAAACCAAGGTCAGCTGCTGAAAGGGGTCAAGAGTCACAAACTTTTGTAATAATGAAGACTTTCATTTAAATAACAAGAAAAGTGCAAAGTTTGAGAAGATTAGGCAATCGGATTTCATAGAGAATTACAAAAAATATTTTAAAATCTCGTAAAATATTATGTGAAATTATTAAAATTTCGGCGATTTCACATACGGATGTGCGCTGAATGTAAGCGGAAACATCAAAAAGTTGTAGGTAACCACTACGCTACAACCATGCATAGAGAAATTCTCTAAGCGACTCCATATGACATGGTATAAAAAATGGCGCACGACCAACTAATTTCCCTCTCGAGCAACATCAGATTATCGTGTTTTAATGTTTATTTAAAAATGAGACACAGTTTTTTGCTACTTATAATGTTGGGCAAAACGATAGGTGAAAATTTTTGTAAGCGACATCCGAAAGTGGACGGACGGCTATTATAAGCGTAGCTGAAATATCCAACCTCGTAAAAGACTGAAAGAAAAACGCTGAACTAAATCGCAATCCTTATCAATGAGAAGCTACTATTTTTTTATTTTATATTGAAATATTAACATGAAGATCTGGCAAAGACAAAGAATATATAAATTTTACTATGTTTACAACGATAAAATGGAATACGAAATGATAAAGGATCGTATGTGTCGTCCGGTGGTATTTCGTTGTTGTCCTAACATATAAAGTATCTGTCAAAGAGAATTGGAGTATCACGTGTGAATAGGTAATCCCCGGTGGCTTGGAGTGCTTGCGGATCTATCACACATACACCTAACAAGCGGAATGTTTATCTTTCCGGACAAGTCTGCTACACGGTTTTACGGTGGATAAAACTAAAGTTTTTTTTTTACGAGTCTCTGCCAGTTCATGTGTATTTACCTTTTATTTTGATAGCGGCTTTATTAAGACCAAACGGCTAGGTACGTGCGTTACCGTAAGTTTTTTTCATTTGTATTCCGTTTCGTATAAAACCTTTTTCTGCATGCGATACGAAAGGACCGAGTCGATGGCGCTGTGAATTTGCTTACATTGGTATTGAGGTGAATTAATACGGTGCACATAAAGCTGAACCCACTCCAGTGCCGAGATGATTCTATATTAATTCCGCGAATTGTAATTTACACAGAATATATGTACATAAAGGGTCATCCGTAAAAAGCGGACGAATGGGATGTGGATGTGAATATTTTCACATTTATCGACGTTAAAAAGAATTGCCAAAATTATATTGAAAACGTTTTTTTTATGAACTCCATAACATGTATTAGTTATTTTAAGGAAAGGCCTCTCGCCTTTTGTTTTTAATATATTTTTTTAATTGTGAATAAAAGCGAAGAACATATTTTAAAAAATATGAAAAAGATTCACATAAAATAAAATACATTTCTATTTTAAAACGAAACTAGGTTGAACATTTTGTACCTCACTCTAATGTAATATTTTTTTACAAATATCTGCAGTGCAAGCAGATTTTAATAAATAAATTTCGATTAACTTTTAGTTCATATTTTAAAAAATATATTTAAACACCTCTGGCTACTTCTAACAGCATTAAATAAATCAGCAATACTGTGAAGCCAGAAGTTACAAAGACTAATTTTGGTTACCAAGATATCATAGACACAGACAGATCAACGATCTTAATAATATGCTCTACGAATCTTTTCTCTTATCAAAAATCAACAACATATTCAAAGCTACGGTTGATGACTCCAGAGGCACGGGTTCCCGCTGAAAATGGGCGGAAACGCCCGCCGTAATTGACCCTCGAAGAAACCTAAAAACTGTATTTTACAACGCTCGTATAGTTGAAAAGGGTTTCCAAGTTTTCTCTCAGTAGTCGCATTTACACATATTGTACACATATAACTGTAAATCCTTAAAATTTTAGTCCATGTAATTTATGATTATTGTTTGAATGTATTTTTATAATTCTCTTTTTCATTGATAAATTCAATGAAATGGTTTCAGATGTCTACGACTAGTTATTTCCTTCACGAAGAATTGACTAGAAATCAGAACGTCTGTCTCTAAAACGCCGAAACTTTGATATTTAACGTAATTACTGACTGTTACCGATAAATGTTATGTTTGTAACCGTATTTGTTCCTTTTCCTAGTATATTTTACCTGATTTTAATGCACCATTTATAAATAGGTAAGTGTGGAGGGAATGTTTAATATAATTCAAACATTATTAGAAAGCATAACACTATAATGGTGTGCTCTTAATGAAAATATTATTTAAAACTAAAAACAGACAGATTTATTGATAAATAAACTTACGCCTGTATTTCCCCAAACTGTGTAGGCAGAACAGGGATATACTAAAGTCGAGTATACCTTATAATCTGCATACGTAAGCGTAAGTTTATGCCTGTAATCTGCGAAGAAGTAGGCAGAGAAATTCCCCACCCTCCACGTTTCAGTAGGTACGTTTACGTCCCACTATTAAAGCCACGTCCCGCTATGATGAGCACACAGTCTGCATAAATATATTATAACTAATAATATTAAATATTTTTCACTACAGTCTAGAGATTCAAAGCGAACAAAATACGCACATGTCAGTATTGCAGTCGCTGCCACAAAAATCAACTAAATAAAAGTTGAAATTGAAAAAAATGTATTTGAAAGAGCATCATGCCATAGTCGCTGAATGAATATTTTTCGAGAGCAAACCTAAAAGCTTATCATTCAGTTTATCCTGAAAGCGTTATAATTCGTATTCAGAGAGCAACGAAAGTAACAAAAAATGTGGACAATTTGTTTCGTTTTTTGTACCAGTGCATGTAAAAAAGAATCGATATACTTTGTGTTTATATGCAACTTTGCCATCTCCATCATGGTCCATATATTATCTGAATATTTTTAACCTTTAAAAATACTTCTTCTCTGGATATACATACTTAAAATTATCTGGCGTATTGATTTAAAATTATTAAATTAAAATGATATTAAAATTAAAAATAAACTCAACTTTATAAAAAGAAACAGGAAACAACTTATCATTTCCCTTTTCAAACAAATCAAATTTAAAAAAGGAAAGTTTCACACGAGACGATTCCTATTATAATGACACATACATAATGTATGTGGATATCATCGGCGTGCCACTTCACGAAATTGTATGTTTATGAATCAGTTACTTATATATTTATTTAACATTGAATAACTGAATAGGATATGAATAATGTTATTGTATATAATCTATGTATTTATCAGGCGTGTGTATACTTAACAGATTAAAAATTTAATCTTGACAATGCACGTGGGTTGAATTAAAAACTCTTACGGCACGATAGACGGGACACGATACCAAATAATCAGGAAAGGAAAGCAGTGGACTGAGAAGAAATATGATAGTGATGGTAATTCCTTGATATCGCTGTAAAAACGTTTATAAACAAAAATTACCTTTAAAATCCGTTTATTCGTTGCGAAAGATTGAAATGATTTATTTTAAACTTCTATTTTATATAAAAAGGCAATTTAGTATTTACGCGTCATAAATATAACTTAAAATTAAAAAAATAAATTACCAGGTTCATACGTATTATTTACAAAAACGTCAAGTCTGACGTGATGACCCATAATGAAATTTTTAATGTGTGTATTTAGTAATTTCAGAAAATTTATTTAAAAAACGCGCAGGATTCAGACTAGAGTCTCACGTGAGGCGAAATGAAGATTTTTCCAACGACAACCTTTGCCGCTTTACCACATTGTTACATCCGAATTGCTTTGCGGCCAAAATAAGCATAGCACGTGTAGGGGTTCAGAACCGAGCGCGGATACTGTTGCTAATCCAATTTCCACTAAAGCTTTCATTAATCAGACAATCTCAGCAGGTAAATTATTTAATTTCGTTGAAAATTTAACATGAAACTTGAAACTTTGTCACTTAAGAATCATGGTCTAGTATGTGGGGAGACGTCGAGTAGTTAAGGGAATGAGCATCCAGCAATTAGTACGTAGAATACTTAAAAAAGGGAACAATCAATATGAATATAGATGACGCAGGTGCCGGGGGAGGCCTGAGTCAGAAGTCTCCGAAACTAATGTTCTTGTATGAAGAGAGTGATGAATGTGGAGGAGGCGCGGCAGGTCTGTAAGAATAGAGATATTTGGCACTTCGTGCTCTCTGTCTACCCCGTAAGGGAACTGGCTTAAAGATGTGTTTGTATGTATATATTAATGTAAACAGGTGGTCGTCACACTTTGTAAACTTCTATAAACTTCTTCCCAAGTTGTGTGTCCACTACTCTTGTGTTTATTACAAAAGATCTACAGGCACTTCCGAGGCAAAATGCAATACCACGCAGAAGATTAACTATCGTACAAACACATACGTTCCTTAAGAACTGCGAATCCTAGTTTAAGTATATTAAAACAATTGAAGTAGACATGCAAGGAATAGAAATGACCGATTAATATAATTCGACCCGTTTCTGTTACGGTTTTAAACAAATAAACACGGACAATATTTTCTAATGTTTTAATAGATACAAATCATAATTTGGAGACGCTTCCGAGCCCGTTAAGACGCTGTACCTAGGGCTAAGTTGGTGTTGGTAAAAAGCGATAAGTAGGTTTGTGGTGACTCGGTTATTTAAATTTAAGACGGAAATTGAGATAAACAATGACGGAAAGATTAACATTTCCATTGTCTTAAGACTTTAATGTTTTTCGCGAAGAAGATAAACCAAAAAAAAAATAACGCTCGATGTTCGCCGCGATTGCTTTTTGAGGAAGTTTAGTCAAAAGTCAATTAGGATCAGCGCTTACGGTGGCAATCCGGAAGTGGCAAAGGTTACCAGGCTCAAAAATATGCAGCAAACTCTTGACGTACACCAAGATCGACTTTAGATCATTACACCAAAGTATTAACCATGATCTTCAGTATCGCGTGTAAGGCATCATCGGTCTATTCCAGTTCACTGCTGGAAATAGGACTCCCATAAAGGGTTCTGCCCATAAACCTCACGCTGGGTTTGCGGTAATGCGGGTTGGGGATCGCAGGGCGCTCCTTCTCGTACCGCCTACACTGCTGCCTATAGAGGCAGCCAGGGCGTATATAAATATTACCTGTATATTGTGACACCTATCTCTCATAGGGAGAGGCACACAAACGTTTCCTCTGACTACAGCTGGGTATAGAGTATCATTACCAAACTTATATTTATAATTATTTTGATGAAAATAAGCGATACAAAAAAAGTCATAGATTTACAGCAATTGTATTAGAAAGTATTTCTTTAAACTTTGTTTATTTCATTAATATCTTTAATATATATGTAATTTAGCAATATGAACTATGGCTACAATTACGTGACTTTTATCATATTCTACCATTAAAAGCGGCGATTCAATCTTTTTTTACTTTTTATCTAAATTAATGTGAAACTTCGTAGCCGGCCTTTATAGTCGCGAATTTAAAAATAGCAACAAAATATCTACATCGTAAAACAAATTTGTTGTACATTTAAGTATTATCGATAAAATTTTAAACAATAGAATTATAGGTGTTCCGGTAAGACAAGGGAATTTAGCTCGCAAACCAGCAGCATAACAGTCACTAATTAATACAAAAAAATACAAAGAAATATGCCAGGTTCTGAAAACAGTGAAGTGAAAGTTGCAGAAAGTATTTTATGTTCCGTTTCTTAAAGTGCTGGCAAGATGCAGAAATGAAGTTACATTCAAAGAAAATTTTAGCTTATTGTTATATCGATAAATTTAAAGAAAATTGAGTTCTTATTGTAGTATCATTCCCTGAATCTTATTGTTCAAATAGTTTGGCTGCAAGCTAATGGGGTGTCTCAAGTGCATTAGTGATGTGCGTTTATGAAGATAATTATGGTTGTAGTAAAAAAGATCTGCAAGTATAGCGATATTTATCACTCGATTCCCTCTACTTATCCAGTAAGGCACATAACTTGACGTCATAATAGTCGATAATAAAAGATCTCGATCGTTGCCATGAGTTTCTATAACAGATTAAAATAATGAAACATGTTATGTTACAAAAAAACATCATCCGAGAATTCATCTCAGACAATAGCTGTAATTAGAACATAACAAAATACCCTTTAATTAAAAAATTATATAGAATAAAAAAGTAACAAGCGTATTGTTCGTCATTCTTTGATCTTTTTATTATTTTTCACAAACATAACAATTTCTTCTCGTTCGACATTTTTAATGCTGTTGCTTGTTTCAAGTCAATAAACTATTTCAAGTATTAACTTCGCTTGAACTGTGGATTGTTAAATAATATTATCCGTTCAAAAGAACAAGGCATAATAGTTACGTTCCATTCTCTTTTACTTTCATTTCTTTCCATACTTGAATAGTTGAACCAATTGAGCTGCAACACTTAACGCCCCGGCAATTGACCATACATATATCCAATAACTGAAATATATCAGGAATATACTTCACTTCGCTGTTTTATGATGAACATTAATAACTTGTTGAACATCTCACCAAACATAATATCACGACAAATTATATTATATTAGAGCAAAATGGCAAATAGTAATAATTCATTTTTAATTTAATTTAAGTAATTTTTCAATTACTTTAATTTACTTTATCGTTTATTATGTCGCTCCATAACATAATGCCCGATTTTCCTAAAGAGATAGGTAGAGGATTTCCTGTTATGTTACACGCCCCATCATGGAATAGGGCCTTTTGCCGCACACCGGGTACAATTTTACTAGTAGAGTTTTAGTCAGTTACCAGGATTTTAAAGTTAGAAAACGATACTCGGGCCGACCCGGAGATCGAACCCAGGGCCGTTTACCCAGCAGTCGCGCATGCAACGACTCGACCGATGAGTATCCAATAAATACAAACTTATCGTAATGCACACGTAAACTTACAATTTCATCTCAAGAATACAAGCGTAAAAGTAGCTAAAGCATATTTTTTCTGTGTAAATAAAGACTTGTTTAACAAAACTCCCGCGGCCATTCCGTCACGTTTCAGAAGCTTCCATGCCGGCAGTTACCGCTACAGCTACTTATTAAATATCCCTTCTCGTTTTACCTTTATTGGATTTAATGTTCAAAGATTACATTCAAATATATTCATAAACATATGTAATTATAGAGATAGGTTAATGTTTGAAAAGAAACTACTCTTGTGGGGAGAAATATGGATATGATTGCCATCTGGTGCTTTATACATACCCCGTAAAGTACATAGAGGAAATATATATTAATCCTAAAAATATACTAAGATTCAAGATAGCGAAGTGAAGTTCTAATTTTTTTTTCAACTTAACAACAGTAAGAAAAATCTTAAAAAAAAGTTTTTACAGATTTCTATTCACATGTAACATATATAATTATATCTGTAGATAACTAGGGGTAAGTTAAAAGAGGTCTGTGAAAAGCAATAAAAAAATAAACGAGGTATTAAGCAAGGTGCCGGTTTCTCCTCTGCGCTGTATAATTTTCGAATTAAGTAGGCTTTTGTTATGTTCCAATTGAAGCTATTATCTGAGATGTAATGAAGACTAAATACATTTTTTGTAACATAACATCCCCCGTATTTTAATCCAATGAAAAAACGTACAACACCAAAGAACATATTTTCATTAAGTATTATTTTATTAAATAGCGCTTTATAGTACGTAAGATTAAAGTTTTTATTTGTATTTTGAATGCGTTTTGTGCGACATTACTTTTTCTACACTAATGTATATGTCTTCATTTATTTTATAGTACTCGATTATATAATTTTCTTTTAAATGTTGTATGTACGATATGTATGTAATTGGAGATATGTTATTTAATTCTTTTTGCGTATCAGCTTTTTTAATTCTTGCTAAAGAAAAGATCATCATTTTACTGTAATTTTTACTCGTTTATTAATTAATTTGTTAATTATTTATATTTATTATATGTATACTAGGAACGTATATTTTTACAGAGTTTAATGTATCATTTTATATTAATATAATAATACTTTTATTAAATATATGATAACAATAGGTATATAAAACACAAAACAGTTCATACTAAAACCTTAAATATGTAGTTCCGTTAAAAAAAACTTGTCACTTTCAAGTGGATTCAACTTTAATATGAAATATAGTTGGAATAAGCACTCATAGATAACCAACAAATATAACCAAATTCCGTTATTAAAGCGTATAAAAAAGTTGTGTTTAAGTAATGAAATAGTAACAACCAATAGCAATCATTTAGAAGACTTAATAGAATAAAAACAATTTTGGTTGTATGAAAGAAACCTTCGGGTATAACGTTTATGTCTGATCAAGTACGAAACTAAACCCCGGCGCGACCTGGACACGGCGACCGATCCTTTCACCGCGAAGGCTGATTAGATCAGATCTATCCGCACTACGGAAAAGAAGGAGAATGTAATGATCTAATATCTGAAAATTTAAACTAAGTTATAAAATAAATTGGTGTAACATATCTCATTAAAGTCAATAAAATGTAACATCTACTCGTATATAACATGCATGCATAACATGCATACTTTAAATTACATGAAATTTAATATTAAATAAGATATTTTATTCTCACAGAACACCCCGGAAGCTTGACCGCATGTCTACGTTTTTCCGATAAATTAAAATATTATAATAAGAATTATTTTACCTGTTTTTGACAATTAAAAAAGTATAATGTTGACGGGGAAAGTATAATATACCGTAATTGTTTTATTTATTTTTTCAGTTAAAAGTACACAATTTCACGCCTGTAATCCTCGAAGAGGTAGCCAGAGGATTGTAGTATATTCCCGAGTAATTAAAACGCAATAATTTTTTTAACTTAAAATACGAACTTTAAAAACATTTTTGCTACAATGTATGATAATTATGTTATTAAAAAAAATTCAAACATGTATACTACTAACACCAATATTTCCAGACATACATGTGACAGAATGTGATGAAAAAAAAATAAAAAAAAATACTTACAGTTCCGCAGCTCCACCGATGTAGATGGCAGCAGACCACCAAGTACGCCGCTGGGGTAGATCGGCCTTTGGAGAGTACAGGGGTAGCCAGCGCTTGCAGACGCGGTGGTAGAATGCGCTTGGGCGGCGAGCGAAGGCGCTTATAAACATCGCCCATAGAGCTGCGAATGGCCGCGTGGGACGATTTAGGGCGGTTGGGCGGGCGGATCTGTATACATTGTAACATCGGTGCGGCGAATAGGAACAATATGACGTAAAGAGATTCAATGATAAACAAGTTCGTGTTAGTTCGTGAGTTCTTTTAATATATTCGTTTGTTGAACAAGAAATTATTTGTGTTATACTACTATATGTATTCCTGACTGTTTTTATTATATTCATGTAAATTAACGGAACTAAACGTAACTTATTTAGACTAATATTTTAAAGCCGTTAAGAGCTTGAGATACTGTGATTGCACTGAAAATGAAACATCTATTGACGTTTATTATATCATTATTCGAGTAGTTGCAACCGCCACTGCCGAACGACAGAGCGAATGCTGCTGTGAGTTTGAAATTTGATCTTGTAATATTGTGTTTTTTGAAATTCCATCCATGAAATTCAATTTGACGGAAACACACCACAATGGCATTTATTTGAACGTTATAATAATAATAATAATTTGTTTTAGAAAACAAGTTTCATCACTGCCTCGAAATTCAATTAATAATTCTTATTTGCTGACTGCCTCGTTGGTCGTGTTGGTTGCAAGTGCGACTGCCGATCGAGAGGTCCTGGATTC
>DWEI01003027.1:0-13379 GCA_018245875.1 Mysoria ambigua | reverse complement strand
ATACATACGAGATATGTGTACAAAAATAGGTTCGCCATAAGAATTCCACCGCCGTTTTCCAAGTGCGTATAGATGGCTATAATTTTCTCTCTCTTGACTAACGAATGCACCGCACGTGTGTTCAGCACGGGGAAAATCGATAGAGGCGATTGCACGCGTCCCACAATACAAATCCTGCTAAATCTTGTTACGGACTACGTCACGCTGCCTATTGGTACCGCAGATTTGATATCTAGTAGAAATGTCATCATCGTCTTTCATCTTTTTCTACTTTTAGAAATGCAATGAAAACCCGTAAAAGCAACTTAGATGAAATGGGAAAATTATAAAAACAACCCTTAAAACCTTTGTCTCCAATCGGAATAGTAAGGATTTCATACAATATGTCGAATCGCGGGTCTGTGATTTACTATATGAGTTAATTTACTCCTCTTGGATAACTTTTGATTAGTTTAAAAAACCATCCGTTATTCATATGAGCAAGAACCCTCTTAAAGGAAATTAATGTTTAATGATGGTACATTAGGGTATTTACATAGCTCCGTTTTAAACGTGTAAATACATTGTTTCCATTCTTACATTCGAATGAAAACCTCTTGTTATATCTGTTTAATAACGACTTCGGTTAATCAGAAGTGAAGGACACGTAGTGAAAGATACATATATAAATACAAACTTTAAAATAAAACATTGCTGATAAATAATATTGACTGTCAAAATTCGATTCGATCCATTCACAAAATTTATTTATATCAGCTAAAAATAAATAGCAAGTTTACACGACATTTCTACTTGTTACCCAGTCTATGTGTAGTACCTACGTGAGTTTATCAGCAATGTTATCTGTGGTGAAACAATTAGTCAGTGACAATTGAAATACCTGTCAGAGCGAACGTGCCGGCAGTTCAGTCGTTGGAATTTAAAAAAACACGCAACGCCCCCAGCGTTCGGATTTCAAATTATTGTCAATGACTGTGTATTCGAATTTCGATTTGTGGTTTTCTGTTTTCAGTGAATGTTTTTTTAGTGCAATCCTCATACATCCAGTGATTGTAATATTATTATTTCAAGCCCCTGAGTTTATTTGATAGTGATTTTCAATATCTTTTTAGTGGAAAATTTTACAATGATTAAGTGTTTTAGATTACTGGCAGGTAATTTTAACAAAAGTACTTTTGAATATTTTAAAACATAGTCTGTTATTAGTGCTCGAGTAGTTACAAGTATGCTATCCAACAGTATGTTTAGAAAAGTGCTATTTTGTGATATATTTCCTGTATCGGAAACTGAAAGGTTTGTTTAACGAGGTGTGTCTGTGTGGTGTTTCGTTCATATGTTATCTATGTGTAATCTATTTGTCATTCTTATAAGCATTCATGATGCTGCTGACATGGGTATTGCAACGTCATACATAATTAGGATAGAACCAAATTTTTTGCTCACACCGCAACCTAATAACAATAAAATTATATTACATGTGTAATTTTGTAATATTATTTCCATGAAACCCATGGTCCATGGTCACCATTTAATTTTAGCTATCACTGTGAGTAGATAGCTTAAATTGTGTTAATGTTATTATCAATTTTAATGTTCTATAAGACATTGCACACGTACATATTTTTGATTAAATTAACTGTTTGCTTCGTTGGTCGTGTTGGTTGCAAGTTGGACTGCCTATCAGGAGAACCCGGGTTCGATTCCCGGGTCGGGCACTACAATTTTTTTCTAATTTAAATTTTCTAGTACTGGTTCGGAGTCTGGATATAAGCCCGATGCATGGTAATAGACTCACCACCTATTACATAGTGTGACGTAAACTTAACTGGTGAAACGTGCAATTTTTCTTCATTCCTCTGACTCCCTCCTCTTCAGGGATTACATGCTTAATGTTTCGTGAATAAATTAGTCTTCATTTTCGGATATTTTGACGACATACGAATGTATTAACGCTTCACTGATGCCCGCCAAGCCCTAATGTCGGTATCTCTAAGTCGTACGTGTATCCGAACGGTTATTTATAAACAAAGCACCCCAAGGAGCTCGCTGGTTGTTTGGTTTCCGTCAGATCCAATTAACCCCTAATCGAGTTAACAATCACTAATATCACACTGGAAACAAGCGGGGTGACTTTCACATCGATTTTGTATTACGCTACTTCCTGTTTCTTTCTTAGTCGGTTTATTTATTATGTAACATGTCTTGACTGGAATATACTTTGTATTATTCGCTAAGTGATATTTGTTTTTAAAAATTTCTGTGTCGAGGCATCGAATTCAGCCTGCCGATCGTTTCTGTCAAGCTTCGCATATCTACGAGACGTCAGTCGATGAGGGACGTTTGACAGTGACATGGAGTTTGACAGTTGAATATTGAACACATCATCTGTCACGCATTTGTTTTTTAATCATTAGTGTTAATTGAGAGTGTGTTAATTTAAGTGTCGTCACATTGTTTTCTCACTGCCGATTCGATGTCGTGGTATGCTTGATGTATGTAATTATGTGAAATGTCTTTCACTTGGTATGCAAGGGTGGTGTCCTCTGACTCTGCTGGTGGTTTTATTAGTAGCTCGTGGCCTATTGGTTAATAGTCGTCGTAAGTGTTGTCTGTCTTACGCGGGCCGACAAAGGCTGGTCAAAGATGACTACGTACCGTCGGGTGTCCGTCTGCCTGCTCATCCGACAAGTTTTGTACAATGAAGGATCGAGACGGTGGAGTCTGTTAAAGTTGGCGCTCTGCCATTCAAACAAGTCGGGAACAGCTGGTACATGCGAGGCCAAGGTTGGTACGCTTCGCGGCCCAAACGCACGAGTTCTGCATAACTGGGACCGTGTGTTAACCCAAATTGGAAACCGAAGCGCTATTCATTATACAATAATTTAATGAGTTTTTTTATAAGACTTGTTATCTGTCATGGGAGCAGCAGATAAGGCAGATGCCAGAGCCAGATAATATGAAACTCAAAGCTAATGTACCTGTATCGCCCGTGGCGGTACACGGACGTGACGTCACGCCTGTGTAACGACTTCCGCCCAAACTCCGAAATGTTAGGGCTACCAGGTTCCTGCACCACGGAATTGACAGTTGTTTGACGTCGATAGCTGAATATTGGTACCGTTGAAAACCCTATGTAAGTAAAGCGGTCGCGGTTAAAATTTCAATTCTTACAAATAATCAGATATTGATTTAGACTTGTATTCGGTCTCATCAACTTATCAGTTCCGAAAAGATCGCTTACTATTTGAATTTTATGCAGTAACAGTATAATTCCATTTCGACCCTGCAGTATCTAAATATACCTAGTGCGTTTCGTTTTTCAAAATCGTGCGGTCGGGTGCGAGTGCGTTCCGTTGTCTGCGGTCACCAATAAAATTGGTCGCGTTAATTTTAATGACTCCGTCCGAAAAGAGACACAAGTATGTGGCATGTTTGTGTCTCTCCTCGTGCACGTGCACGTGTGCCGTAGTACATAGTACATATGCCGTCGGAACTCATCCGGAATGTATGCCTCCGAAAACATTTTCGTAATTACATTTTTAATGAAATGTGAAAGTGGGTGTTCGTGTGTGTTACGTAAACATTGCTCTGAAATTATTTTTCTAGCTTTGATATGTTTCTCTGTACGTTATTTCACCATGTAGAATATTCTAGACATTTATCTTGATGCTGTTTATGGTTCGTATCAAGTTTTCCCTTGTATGAGGCAGTGCTGGTAGTAGGGTAATAGTTATATTTTAATCATGACGATAATTAAAATTACTTTAGTGTTAAAGGTTAAAGGAATTTTAGTGTCTGGAGATGTTTAATTATTTATTTCGTATATGACTAGCCTGCTTTCAGTTACCGAATACACTTTGCGATCAAATGATTGATCTTATATTTTATTTAATTATTCATTACTTTGAGTTTTCATTTTATGAAAATATACATTATGTCTAGTAAATTATTGTTAGGTTAGGATTTCTTTACTGTCGCGTTATTCATATAAATGGTTTTGGCCTTGTGGCATCACCAGAGACATGGATTATTAAATATTTTGTAAAAAAAAATGTTAACTTAAATAATAAATTGAATAACTATTTTGAAAACGTTTCCATACGATTAAAAACTTATTTATACCTCATTTTTTTACCGCGTGTTGCTGTATAATTTGACGGAAGTATATTTCGCAACTCCACCAGCCAATGTGAACTGTAGAGATTCGAATGAAAAGAATTTAAAACGAATACGTTTTTAGTGTTCGGCGCGTCATAGTGCGCGGTGATATCGTCCCTCGGTCGCGTTACGTATGATTTACGACGAGTGACGTTCGTGTACAATACAATACTTCGGTGTGATCGTGTGCGTGACAATAGACGAGTTTACCCCGGTGAAGCGTTGATCGCGCTCATTGCTAGCGGTGGCATATTAGGATGTGTGAGACTAATTTCGTACATCGACTACTATGGGAAATTAGTCGATAATATCTATATCAAAGTGAGCGGAGACGGGTATTACGTAGCCTTTGCGTGTTTTAACGCTCCCGACAAGGCTACACATTTAGTATATAACAATATATGGTGCGCACTTTGACAAGTGCTCGCTAATGTTAGCAGTGTATTTTATTTTTGTAGAGTATCCAATTTTTCATAGATAGTGTAGTGAATTCAGTGTGGTATTGAACGGCGGCGACAATTTAATAAAAGCAGTTTGCGTCCCGGCGGCCGGGCGCGCGCGTCGAAATTGGCAATATCGTAGAGAATCGGATGTGGAGATGGCGCTGTGCGCGACTGTTAGAAATCCCTATCGTATTTGCTGCTGTTACGAGGTCCAGAGTCTGCTGGGAACTAGTGGGCATGCATGGAGCAGGCCACGAATTATTGGACCATTAAGGTTTTGCCCGCGTTTAAAATAACGATATGACGAACGATACAGTAGAGGACGCGTCCTCCGAAGCCAAAAAGCGGTTGCAGAAAGCTTTTGACTTCCGCCTAAGAGCTGGCCGCACCCGAAGTTGCTTAACATTGTATATTGTTTTCTGTGTGATAGCATAAAGCAAAGTTTAAAATAAAATATTCCGCCTCGACAGAGAGACGTACGTTCACGTAAAGCGGCTAGTGAAAATCTGGAACATATAATAGCAGTACATATGAAAATTGGTCTGAGGTTAAATCGCTGGGGTGAAAATTCATTTTAATTATAGCGCTTTGATAAATAAAATGTGATACGGCTTCTTTGTGAAGCTATTTGGTTACTTCGATGTGTTGAACGATTAATTCGAAATCACTCATCGATGGAAATGTCTTAAACGCTGTGTTCCGTATGGAAGACAATGAGAAGGGAAATTGAGGTATGTTCTAGGGAACACATTTTTTGTCACATTAATGTACCTGTAAGGTTGACTATTGTTTGGAATTGTAGCGTAACAGAAGGAAAACAACATAACGCCGCTGCTCCCCGAAGAGGCAAGCAGCGGAGTGTAGTACGGTCCTCTCGTTTCGCCAGCTACAGAGAGAATGTTCTCGAAATGGGACAAAAAAACGGTACCGTCCACGGCGAGCATTATTCGCTCTTGCGAAAGTCACAGTTAGAACCCGCATTTCCACAATAACGAAAGTAGTAGGGCGTTCGGAAGAGGGCGACGCGCGCGCGGGTGAAAAATTTCGGCCTGTTTCCCATGCAAATTGTTAAGAGGGTTATATTTACTCTCGGGACGAGTTGTTTTGAATATTGTATAGGTGCTTTACGGTTAAGGAACGCGTTCAGTAAGCCTGCTAAGGGTTGAATTATTTATGTTTGCCCATTTGTTTTATTAAAATGGCAACACTTATAGCGTTCTCGCTTCTTATGTGTTGGCTCCAATTTTTTTTGTTTCTCCTTCTGAATGTGCTAAGGTCTATAATATTATCATTATCCATTTTTATTCTGTTAGGTCGCGTTTGGGTCGCGTATGAGTTTTGTCATTCAGCGACGTAATGGTTAGATTCATTGTTTCAATTCTTTGGTTTATATTAATAACGTATCTTCATAGAAACTTGCAGGACGATTTATATTCTATTATTAATGGTTTACGAACGAAGTATAACGTTGCATTTGTAAACAATTTCTTATATTAGAATCAGATGCGATAAGTATTCATGATAGTGTGTTTATATAATTATATTAACGCTTCTATCAAAAGGTTCCGAAATCAGTGTACATGTATAAAGATATAGAGATGAATGAAAAACACGGCAGGACTATAATCTAGAATAGATATATTGGGTCGATGCTTTGTGCCTACCGTGTAAGGCACCTGGCGTGATAATCTGTACGTTCAGTAACACTTGGCTCAAAACAAACTCGTGGTAATAAAATGAACAAAGTTACGAAACAAATTGTGTCCGTTGCATCGCATAACATACCAGAGGTCAATTACAATTGCTCGGTATTGAGCTCTCAGATGGACGGTGCATTATCTGCGGTACCTTTTCCTGTTATTGAGCAAGTCTCTTGACATTCGACGTGACTGTAATCGGCGCCCATTGTGTTAATTGGTCATAGTAATTGTAAGATTATGGACAATAAATATCTAATATTTCCTGCCTGGTGCTGCTGGTCGTTTCTCCTGCTATTGGAAAAGTTAATATCTCCTTTAAACAAATCGCAGTGTTTACTGAACAGGTGATGCGATGGCTGAAAGTCTCCATTTCCTATATAAATATTTATCTTTATGTTCCTAGTCTCGAGCTCTCGGACAGTTCTATGAAATATTAATTTTTCATATCCCTTGTAATGTTTATGTTGTTAGTTCTTGTTATTCTACTTTGTCTTGTAGAATACAAAGAAATATACAACTATGTACAATAACGGATGGTTTGTAGTTAATTAGCATATATGGTTGCTAATATTCTCGCTAGGGTACGCCGGCAGTCGTCCGATCTGGGACCGGTTTGCGCCGGAAAATTGTGAATGAAAGTTGAATGCGATTTTGAACCGGTCTATCTTGTCACATCGGTGACTAATTAACTAGTTATATGTTAGTATCAAAGTGAATATTCTGACTTCGTTAAATACGCCATTTGGTGTTTAATGATTCATACCTTAGGTATATTGAAAAGTAGCGGTCCCATAACGCTACCTTGGGTGCCCCTTAGCGTCGAAATTTATTAATTCATATTATATAGAGTAAACATCGTAGTTTGACCTGGTCAGATACGAATATTCTAATAATTTAGTAGATCAAATACAGCATAGGTATAGCTGAAGACAAATTAAGGCTATGATTGATGAAAATTAATAGTTAATCAAACGTCAACAAAGGTAACATTGTCTTACTTTACATGTTAATTTTATTTTCTTGTCCGTTTGTTACGACGAAAAGTGTTGTCTGATTAATATATAACACGAAAAGGATTATATTAAATCATAGAAAATGTCATTTTTTACTTAAAATCGATCAAGAAACAATTACTTCTTAAATATATAACTGAAGAAATCCATAATAAAAATGTGCACAAAGTAATGTAATATCAAGTACTTGGAAAACCTATCGTCCGGCGATCTGGGATCTAATAACAATGTTGGAAAGTTGGCAGCAGCGGGCGTTAATATACGCGGGATCTGCGAGCGACGTGCGAGGCGTTATGAATTAGGCCTCGTTCATACGCGCAGCGGCAGCTAGCAAAGCAGTAGGTTCTTTTCTTAAATGAATTATATCTTTTAAGCGTAACCAATCTCTGACATAAACTCCATTACCTTTTTTTGTGATCTTGTAGCGTATAATATAATTAAGATAATATGTTTATCACTTACGGCATCTGTTAAAAACAGTCCTAAAATTTCAATAAAATTTAAAAATTTCAATGCCGAAAACCGATTTTGATCATAGTGCTAGTCGTGATATATCGGAGTCCAACGAAATGGAACTCATTTAAAATCATTAATTTACAAGAAATATTTTTTTTGAGATGATTACGATGTAAACTTTCTGTGTAATGATAGGTATAGTTTTTTTTACAAAAAGCTGTTAATTTTTTATCAAATCATAAAGTAAAATACTTAATTATATCAAAAATAAAAATGTTTAGGCTCTGAGAATAAACTGACTGCCTGGTTGGTGGTGTTGGTTGCTTCTGCCGATCGGGAAGTCCCGGGGTCGATTCCCGGGTCGAGTGCTACAAAAAAAAAATAATTAGAAAAAAAATTCTACTAGAAAATCTAATTAGAATTCTGGTAGTGGTTCGGAGTCTGGATATGTGCCCGATGCATGGCAATTGGCTCACCACCCATTACATAGTTGGACGTAAACGTAACTGGTGAAACGTGGGAGTGTTCTGAATTCCTCTGCCTACCTCTTCGGGGATTACGGGTGTGAAGTTACGTATGAAAGATTTAGTGATACTCGTGATAAATTTAGCTTTCTTCAGATATAGATCAAATGTTTTCTTTTGATTCATCCTCTTGAATAAACGTGCTATTAAAATATAATTAAACTAAATCTGTTTTTCTAAAGCCTTGTTGGGTATGTTATATGAATAGTTCTCCAGCTAAGCATCAGTCTCTTGCACTCTTTCCTGGATTGTTATACATATTTGTTCTGTATCCAGGAGAGATATATCGCGTGAATAAATAAAGCTTGCTGTCACACGGATTAGTGACGGTAGGGATCACGACGCGCACAGTCGAGCGATATGTTGGCCGCGGCCGGGATATAAACGCAAGCGTCGAGGAGACAACGTGAAAAGCTCAATGGCAACGCACCTATCATGAATTGTGGAATGTCTATAACGGGATATTCATTCCCTATCTGAACAAGGGCTTACGAACATGTCAGATATGAGCACGTCAGTGCCACCCCCTCCATGGGTGCCGAGCGCAGAGGGCGTGTGTTGAAATTATGGCGAGTCATTTTATAATGATGTCACATTGTACAATAATTTGCCACTTTTGTATATTGTGCCATTGTTGTACAATTTCAGTTTACACCGTCTCCTTTTTCATACATCTTTTACTATAAAATACTTGATAAAGTACAAAAAACAAAGTGATCCAAACATTTCGGTAGCTAAATTGTTTTTCGAACAAAAACAATCCACTCTCCAATTATTACGCTTTTCGACATTGCTCATCTGGATCATGAAACATTTAGGGTCCAAAATAATACCAGGCACCATTAACTTAACCTTTTTTTACATTATATATTATCTTATTTATGTAAGAACTATTATTTTATAAGGTTGTACTAAGTTACTGTTTCTTTCACGTGCTCTAAATAACCTTTGGTCGTGTTCATCTGCTGCCAATCATGAAACTGGTTCGAGTCGCGAAGAGCTCAGTTTTTCAGTATAATCCTTGAACTCTGTAAATACACGGTAACAAAAAGCAAGCAGACACAACTCGTTAAAACAATAATTTAAAATCGCTAATTTATCGTATACATTGTACATACACGCTGATCTACCGCGTGTTTTAGTTTTAGATTTTATTCCCTTATTATCTAAATGGATTATATGAATACTAGTTCCGGGTACGAGCTTGAGCTCATTACTGTATATGGAACGAAGGATACGGGATTCTCGGTATAGGCTACAATGTGGATGGTTATTTTATTATTCATTGACTATCGGTTTTACTTCAGGGTCTTCAGGTAAACAAACAAGTTTCGTACAAGCACAAGTGCCCGTGAAGCTCGTGACCCGAGCCTGCCAAACACAACGCGTTGGCAGTTTATGATCCCGAATTCAACGCAGCCTACTTTGATATTACTTCCTTAGATAAATATTAAACTTGCTTCATTTGGCACTAGTTCTAGTCATATATGCTCCGGGGAATTACCGACATCCTTCAATTTTCTCAAAGATTCCATACATAATAATGATGTTAAAATGTTCACGATGTTTTCATATTGTATCTTTAATTTATATTGACTTTACTGATTTAAGGTGTTCATTGTCTCTTTGTTGACTTCTTAGTCTTACCGGCTATAACCCCCTTACTACTATTATTCCAGAAGTTAATGTACAATGGAGTATACTCTATTCACTTTTATTTTAATTCCCATAGGAACTGATAGACCCATGCTCCAAGTATCCACTATCTTTATTCCATTATCAGACGTCCGTGCGAATGTACGTTATGAGTTGGTTCTCGAGTGCGACTTGCTTCATGGACGGCCAGTTCCGACGCGTGACAGGGGACAGCGGGAAACGATGTCTATCCGCTGTCGTTTATCAACGGCCATCGTGCTCCGTAACAATGTGTATCTATATCTTAATACTCGTAGAAAAACCTCTGAACTATTTATTGAAAATTGTGTGTGCACAGAGTTCAGACTTTGTTGTAAGATTTATATAGATTGATAGTGTAGAATTTTAAAGAGTATGTTACAAAAATAACAAAAACAGTCAAAATGATACACATAATATTCTACTTATTTCTTAATTCTTACCGTAAACATGAAATTGCTGGTAGCTACAAGTGTTTAGATCAGATTACGTTTAGACCAAATTTCCTTCTAGGTCGTATGAGAATTTTATTGTTTCATATTCGGTTCACGACTTTTGTCACTTAGGAAATGATTATCACTAGAAAAAAATGAACAGCACGATCGTGCTGGTCTATTCCTACCTACTTAAAAAAACTTGGGAAGATTTAATTTCTTTTTTTTCTTATTTCCTTAACTGTACGATGACCAGAGATTTTTTTGCTTCCGTTTAAATATTTTTTTCCGTATATATTTATCTTTGCGATGTAACCTGACAGTTTCCATCATACAACACGTTCGTACAAAATGTAACGTTACTATACGCTTCGTAACGGCACAGTCACGTATGTCGTCCGATTCAGTGCACGGCGGCCGTCGGCGCACAATGCGCATTGTCTCCTATGTTTTGACTTCCCGCACCCCGTTTGGACGGGCTCCGAGCGGGGCTATGTTTTCCTAAGAATTGCCAGTGTCAATACACACACGGGCGCGAATGCAGAGGTTGTTGCGTTCTCTTTGATGGAATCTAGTTATGAAAACAAATTTTGGGTATCGGAATTCGTATGTAATTTAGTGCGTAGCGTTTGATAGATCTGATCATTTCTTGGCATACAAACGTGGCAAAGAAGGAAATTGGATAATTATAAAGATTATTTTGGGAAACGATTGCTTACTTCTTTCAGTTTTACTAAACTCTTCTTTATATAATGGACTATTCACGCAACCAGAAGCTGATGGTGGTGATGGAATAATTGAGAAAATACCGAGAAATTTAAATCTCTGTGTATTGAATAAGAGGGAATGAAGAGCGTATCGCGTTCCAGTAAAACCAGTAAGATGAAAATTGCTGCCAAGTCTATTCAATTTACTGCTTAGTAGTTCTTTATTTGATTGGATGTGTTCAGCGGTTTCGATAGCATTCTTTCCAGTTATGAGTGTATCAAAGTCGTACAACTTGTAAATAGATATTGCGTTTATGGATCTTTAAAGAACAGATCACACCAGGTCCCTTAAGGGGTAGGCAGAGAGCTCCGAATGCCAAATATCTCCATTGTTACACATCTGGGATACTTCTATTAGGTCACTTTTCGTTTTTCTGACCTAAGTGTTCTAGATGGGCAAACCTTAACCTACATCAGCACTTGCATCTATTAAGTGTACAATTTAAGAGTAATTTAGCTTCTTTTCTCTTATGTACCTAAGCAATTACTCACGCAATGAAATTTACTTGATAAAAATACTTTGATAACATAATTATTCATCATCTAAGTTTTCATATCGCACACCCAGTTATTTAAAACACGAGAAATGGGTCGAACAACAATGCCCCCCTCGGACTCCCACCTGTTCGGACAGGTAGCGCCATTGTGTCGTGTTGTGTGTGCACCGTTGCCGGGGGAGAGCACTTCCGATTGAAACCAGTCCAAGTTATAGAGTTCGACGGGAATCTTTTAAAGTGTCTGTATATATTTATGTACGGACTTATTTTTTCTCCGAACCGAATGGAATCGGCTAAAACGTCTTCGCTACTTGCACAGTCGCTTTGAAATTTTAAAGGAACGAATAATTTCCGTTACACGTTAGCATGTAAATGTTTGGGTGATGTTTTGTGTGTAAGATTAATTTATCCTCAAGGTGTGAAATGGAAGTTGACATTGTTTCATCGTCTATAAAGTCTACCTGGATCCCAATTCTGGTGTAGGACAAGTGGGAAACTGTTGGATGATAGATCTTTTCTTTGTATAGGAGAGAAGACTTCTTATAAGACGTACTGTTAATGATATGGACCGTAAGCATATTTATCGTATTCCACGACTATTTAAAAGGTATTTCTCAAATAATTTTGCAATTAATGAGTCTTAAAATATGGGGCTACCTGTGAAACACCTAAAAAGGACCTACCTAATAAAGCGATTTTCCCATAATGGCTATGTAGAGTATGACTATGATCGATATGGCTATAAACAATATGACAAAGGGATGGGAACGACGTGTGTATACCCGCAAAGTGTGCACGTAGCGTGATTATACCAAAAAGAGTTAAAATTCCGAACTTACAAAGGATTAACTTGGACAAGAAGTTTACAATTTAGTGTCATACCTATCCAAAAAACTGTGCCTAATCCCTGCTAATCCCTAATGCCTGCTACATAAAACCAAATCGCTGCCTTATACATTACGGACCATAGTGCGTGCCACACGAGATGCGCCTGTAGTTTTAATCTTTTAATATAGGTACGGGCGATAACTTATATCTGTAAGCGGATCGCGATAGCTAATATCTATAGATGCTTGCGACCCAAGCTCCGACCATAATCCTAAAGTATAATAAAGTTAAGCGTAGATGTGCTATCGTTCGTTGCGATTAAATCTATCGAGAGCTTTGTTGTAATAGCCTATTGATGGTTCTAAGC
Organism: Mysoria ambigua; assembly: GCA_018245875.1. NCBI lineage: Eukaryota > Metazoa > Arthropoda > Insecta > Lepidoptera > Hesperiidae > Mysoria > Mysoria ambigua. The sequence continues at coordinate 518 of DWEI01003027.1, read as the reverse complement.
GTTTTTCCGTTCGGTCTAAACCATTGACGATAGCGATTTGATATTTAATATAGGGAATTATAATGCTCACAATATTTCTTAATGAATATATCACTTTGTTTATTGTTATGACTGCTTAGCAAAAATTATGTTGTTGTTGTTGAAGAGCTTCTTTTACCCGCTTGTTCATTTTTTATATGTCATATATGGGTCAAACTAAAGCGATTCAGTGATAATCATCATACTTGTCGATACCTCTAAATTTCCTTTTACGGATAACTTTGTAAAACATTTCCAAATCGATGGCCCAATCTTAAAAAAACATACCAGAACCATATCGTGGATAATGCAAGTTTTTGATGAAACGTTTGCCTAACTTTATGTAACACTTTCGAAAATGAAACGCTAATATACTGAACAATAGATTTCCTACGTAAGTGTAATAGATTTTGTGGATCTGACAATAGTGCCAGACTAGGAAAGAACGTGGAAAAAGTAACAAAATAGCATTGACCTCGTTTTATTGACAAGACGAGGCG
>DWEI01003026.1:0-13379 GCA_018245875.1 Mysoria ambigua | reverse complement strand
ATTACAGATGTCTATAGGCGGCAGTAGCCACTTACCATCAGGTGGACTGCGTGCCTGTCCTCTACTTCCTTATTATAAAAAAAACTATAATGCTAAACAACAAAAGTAGATAAAGACCAAAGCGATATTAAACAAGTAACCATCAATATCGCAAAATATCACAACGAAACTTATCGGTTATTTTGCAGGTGAACGGTCAGTCAGCGCACTTTGGCCAGATCAGCGAGGGGTCGCCAATAACTCCGCGGAGATCACAGTTCAGGTATGATGTGTAAACTTACATATATATGCATAAAGTGGTAAGAGTATAAAATCTCTACATGAAGTACCGATGACCCAAAAAATAATTGAAGACACTACATAGAACCTAATTAATGCAGTTTTTTTATTTTTTTTTGTCAATTTTTCCAATTTTTTTATAATGTATGCTTATTACTGAAAAATAAATAAAAAATGGCAGGGTCATAACCTATAATCAAGCCTTTTCTGTCTGTTTCATTTTTTCTCACCCTGACTGAATGCAGTAGTCAAGGAAACAAATTCATGCCTTTCTATAATGTGCATAGGTCCTAGCATCTGAATATTAGATTTTTATGTGGTTTCTAAACATACATTCACCCTAGAACATAATATTTGATATTAATGTTGTATTGAAATAGTTTAGCACAATTAGTAGCGCTTATTGAAGCAGGTTTGCTCGTAGCAGGTCGGCCTCCAGTCGCCGGAACGATGGCCGCTCGTCTCCACAGCTGTCCGCCAGTCCACCTGGTGAGATTTTGTAACACATAATATATTGTATAAGGTTTTTTCTTCTACTAGTCAATAATACATTTGTACAATTAGCCTGGGCCAATACCTCTACATCTGTTTTTGTACAAAAATACTAACAGAATTGTATGAATAAGAATATTGGCAACAAATACTAAATTAATTTTATATTAATAACAACTAACACTCCCCTGCCTTCCTCTTCAAGTTGATACAGGCGTGAGTTTATGTTTTGATTGATATTAATGCTCAGTTAATGTTGTAATTGATCTTATTCTTTAATTTTTATGATTAATTGTGAACGCTAGTGAGTATCAAAGCCGCTTGTGACTGGTGGCTGTTCATTTTCCATTCATTTATTCAATGGTACCAACAATGTGCACAATTTTAAAAACATATAAAAAAAGAAATTGCCCCCTCAGTTATAGTTAACACGTGTCACCACGCCTGTAATTCCTGAAGAGATAGGCAGAATATGTTGATATGTAGTTATGTTCTGCTATGCAATATCTGGTGGACAGATTGTCGGCTTCATTGTTCGGTGCATATGTAATGATGTGTGAATATATTTTCCAGGTCACACGCCACACAGAGTGTCCTCTTTGGGAGGCACTCCGGCAACCCCTGGCTCACCACTGGGTAAGTAACAAACTTCCATGTATAATACATATATGTGCAAAAAATACTATGTTAGTAGTGTGTACTTCCATGTAAGACTAGTTTAACTAATGTTAAAATTACAATGTGTAATGGTATTGCAATCTTTTCTCCATCAATTATTGTAAAATGGTTGTAAATTTGTTAACATATTTTATATATAAGAGATTTTTCTAATAGTAATTCTGAAGATTTGTCTGTTTATACAGTGTCATACTTTTCATCGAAACTCAAAGACATATTCCCATGTCGGAAATATGACTAAGGCGCGGTTGGTCCCGTGGTCGCCGACGGCTACCGTTGGCCGACGTTTGCCCAGCGTGGGGATATGCATTACGATTATTCACAAAAAAAAATATATATATTGACACCTGTGGTCTGCAGTGGTTTTAGACATACTGATAATGATGATAAAATATGAATACTTAATAAATGTATATGGTTAATGATATAAAATTTCAGCTTCACCGTCTGTCCGGGAGCATCATCACCAGAGAGCCAATTCTACTGGTCCTACTATTAGTTTGAATATAAGTGAGTTATTTTTTATTTAACACGTTTCAAAGTCAATTTAATTTATCTTTAAATCAAACCAGACGTTTCTGAGTTATTACTACAAATACCATAAAATAAATCGAATCCAGGACTTCTCGATCGGCAAATGCGCTCGCAACTAACGTGGCACTCGGCTTTAATTTGCTGAAGCTTAATGCGATCACGACCTGCGGTCAGAATCGAAATCCTTTGGTGTCGCTAGATTCGTTAAAATCGTTTTGCTGTAGAAACAATCTGTTTACCAGGCGGTGAACCGGGCGAGGCGGTGATTATTATAAACGAGTCGCCGCTGCTGGGGCCGTCGGTGGCCGTGCGGCCGCACAGCCCGTCGCAGCCGCACCGAGGTGAGCTGGCCGGCCGGCGCGCGCGGCCCTCCGCCGCCGGTGCTCTGCGGCTTGGTCTCCAACACTTGGACATTCTACGCAAGTGTGAACAGGCGTATCCTGGCCACGCGCGGTCTTTGCCTGCGCACGCACCTGTGCTTTCCGTCAGGCGGGATCGCAGACAAACGCTAGCTTATGTATAAAATACGTTTTTAAATTCTATGATAACAGATGGCGCCTCTTTGATTTCTGAATCTGCGCATTGGAATGTAAGAAAATAATCATAGACGTCTTTCATTTAGTCTTTCGCTACAATTTAGAGTGGAATCTAAAGCCCAATCTGTGCTGTCCAAAAACCGAGATATTTGGTGAATCATTCTGCAACACTTATACACTCTAGAGGCCACTCGATTGTTATTTGTGGATAGAAACAGGATTAACTGCGTCACCTGCTCACAGAAATATGAAAACACCTTTTATATTTCTTTTATATTTATATATTATTATATTTTATATTATTTATACTTTTACAGAAATTTACCTCTCAGATATCAGTAGTTTCGAACCCCTGGACCTTTTGTAGACTGCTACCAACGTAGCTTGCAGGCTGCCCTCAAATATTGATATATAATGTGTATTCGCAGTACGGGAGAGGTCCTCGCTGCCGGGCCCGCCGTCGTCCACCCAGTCGCCGGCGCAGCCGTCGTTATTTCCCAATTTGCAGACTATTGCAGGTGTGTCATGAGTGTTCTTCTTCGTAGCCAAGGTTTTAGTGGCTTTCTTGTCTCTGAATGCTGTTATTAATCATAAAACAATCGTAGACTTGAGTCTGAAGCATGTTGTTGTTAATATTGTGGTGTTGCCGCAGGAGTTCCAGCTGGCAGTTCGGGGTCTGGTCCGGCGGCTCCCTGGCGAGCTCGACTAGCCACCATCAAGAACTCCTTCTTAGGCTCCCCGCGGTTCCACCGCAGGAAAATGCAGGGTTAGCTTTTTTATGTAATATAATATGTATGCACGTGATAAACCAAGAGTCTATATATTAAGTTATGTACTGTTGAGGAGTATTATTGTTGTTGCTAATATTTTTTAAATATAGAAAATATACTTGCAGTGTATAATATAAGAGAACAGAATTAATAGATTTATATGAAATATGTAAACATAACTGGTGAAGCGGAAGTATGTACTGCACTCCTCTGCTCGCCTCTATAGATATTACAGACACGATATTAAGCTTTTAACAATCATCGAGTACGAACGGTGTACTAAAAGACCGTGTATATATTCTGAAGTACATGTTATGTATCAAATTCTAGACTTTTATATGTAATCCAGCGTCATCGGAGGAGGTGCACCTGACGCCGGAGTCGTCGCCCGAGCTGACCAAGCGCTCCTGGTTCGGCTCGCTGCTGCTGTCCGCCGACAAGGAGGAGACGTTCACCGCGCTCGTCAAGGGCAAGCCGCTGGCCACCGTCAAAGCTGACCTCATACACGCATTCCTCAGCGTGAGTACGGAGCGGATCGATATAGAGAACAGTGGCATACCTGTTTCGTCCTGAAGGAGTAGGTAGTGGGGTGAAGTAAACTTTTATGATTCATCAGGTATTGTGTACATTCTACCATGGACTAGTTTTTTTGCTTATACCAGGCACACATGCCCCACCCGAGGATCTGATGCCTTATATCACCCATGCAATCACTTGACCAATGGGGCAGTCTGTTATAGTATGATCAAATTGTTGTATTAGATATTCATAAGTAAATTCCAATGAGGATACAGAGCCGTTCCGTTGTTCTCTGCCTACCGTGTAAGTGACGTGGCTTGACGGCACAGTAATACTAATGAATGGTGTTATCCGCGTTGCAGATCGCCGAGCTGTCGCACAGCGTGCTGAGCCCCATGTCGTTCCGCGTGGAGTACAAGCGCGGCACGAACGCGCCTGCAATGTTCCAGCGACACGTCCGCTTCCAGGTCGGGGGGCGGAGATTTTATGTGGTTACCGTCCGGATGTCGATCCATTATGGATTCCTCCATTCGTCCAGTCCATTACACATATTACATTTTGTAGAAATTGTCAAAGTAAAACAAGTGGATGACGATTCAGCTTTATTTGTTATTATGCTACGGTGCCTCAATCAGCCATACAAGTCTTATCTGATATTATTTGGGATTTTTATTTTAGATTTATTTATAGTTACAGAGATTCATAATATCCCTAATCTGTACATGACTGTAATTGTAATGACATTGTAAACAATTAATGCTCCATTACGTTATAACAATAATAACTGTAATCATGTAATTCTGTAAAATTACATGATTCGTATGTAATAATAAGTAGATACTTTTGTAACGTAATAGAATTTTTTCCTATGTATGATTGTAGGTCGACATATCGACGATAACGAAAGCGCCGGGCGAGAACGGCAAGGAGTACTTGTATGCTATTACCTTCACTCTGATCTCTGGTGAGTCACAAAGTCATTATTGTCTCCTAGGTCTGTTTTCGGGTTCTAGGTTCGATTTATTGTGTTAGGCAAGAGTATTTTAATATTTTTTTAAACTTGAATGTTCCAATGGAGTAGGATGTAATATGAATTTATTTCCTGTGCATGGCTATAGGTTATTCTGTATTATATGGGATTAATAATCGGTGAAAAGTGGGAATATGATAGTATTTCAGTGTTTGAGCAATTGAGTATAGTTTAATGATATAAATAACAATATTATCCGAATTTGAGGTTATATTTCTAAGTTTTACATTAACGTTGATATTGATGTAGTACATAAAAAACTAAGTAAATGAAACTTAGTTAAATTTAAGTTTTAAAACGTAACTTGAACTACGTACGTATATTCATATGAATAAAAATATGTATAATCGTGTATATAAACACTGACGAAACAAAGAGTAGTACGATAAAGACGTCCGGGGTCGCGGGGAGCGCGCGAGCGTAGAGCGCGGGAGACGAGCTGTGCGCGCCCGCAGGCAACATCCGGCGCTTCCGGCGCGTGTGCGAGGTGGTGCAGGCGGCCGTGTGCCGCGCGCCCGGCGCCGGCCGCGCGCCCGCCGCGCAGCCGCCGTCGCCGCGCGCGCCGCGCCGCGCGCTGCGCACCGACCGTGAGTGCCGCACGCCTCGCCGGGGACCCGTGGGACTGCAGCGCATTAATCTGCATATGTATTCGCGGATTACAAGCGTGACGTTACATTTATGTTATCTATAGTGCCGCCCAAAAAACCGCACACGCGGTTGTAATGGACATATTTTTTTGATATGCATCCATCGAGTCCCTTACGAGATAAATTGATTCTTTCTCTTATGGCATCAAAATATTTCAACCGATGTAGTAGGCTATATTTCAATATGGTGATTCACCAAGAGCTGACCATAAAATTAAATAGCTTAGCTACCGTGTATGATAATTCGTTACGATATAATATTATAGCACAGTACATAATATATTTTAACCGCCTACTTTAACATCCATGTAACTTTCCTCACGCTTGGTTCGCTTCTAATATTATCGAATAAAAACATTCCATAACACTTATCAGACGAAGAAACGATCGCAAAACGCTCCAACTACAATTTACGCTTAAGCCCCCACGTTTGAGCCACTCATTCATATCTGCTTAAGAATATTTGCCTCGCTTTTGATATCACCAGTATTAACTGTCGATTTGCTTTCCACACTACATTTGGATATTAATCTATCCATAACACATGCTCGCTGACCACCGCTTTAACCCACGTATATTGTCTACGGTTGCCTGTCACTTTGCAATGCAATACTCCCTCCCTCCCCCCCACTTGCAGCGGCCAACGAGATCCCGGACAGCCCGGAGGCGCCGCAGCAGCAGTCGGACCACGACAGCGACTCCTCCGCGCTGGACACGGTCAAGAGCCCCACCAACACCAGCCACACCTCAATCGACCAGCTCGACCAGGTAACGCTGTCTATGGTCTTCAGCACAACTCTCAAACGATTCTTAATCACGTCTCAAAATGTAATTTTACAGGGAAATGTTCTCAGTATTTTCTAAAGTTTACTTACTGATATGGTTTAAATCAAATATTTTTGAAATACCTGCAATTTGTATAGGTACCTCACGTAATCAAAAATAAGGGGATTGGCAGAGAGTAGCGTGTGCCAAGCACATCTGTGTTTGCTGTCATTTTGTTTAATATGAATACGTCTAATGTGCCATTATTATAATAAAGATAAGTAATATTTAAATCAATGTTTTTGTATCGTATTTAGAACGGAACACACCCGCTCGGTTCGAGTTCGTCCGTCACAAGCGGCTCCAGCGGATACAAAGTAAGCATTTACGATTACTGTATCGTACTGATTACAATATTATGCTACGAATGAGATGGTAATAGTAATATTTAAATAAAATTGACTGCCACGTCAGTCATCTTTGACGCAGGCACGACTGCCGACGTGGTCCTGGGATCAAATCTTAGTTTGGGCACTGTTGGATTTTCTCAACTTAAACCTTATAGGCATGGTTCTGAACGTGGATAGAGTACGGTGTATGGCAATACAAACGTGGAACTGTACTACACTCCTCCGCATACCTCTTCGGAGATCACTGGCGTAATTTTACCGTGTACAGTATAATCCTTGCCTAAAATAATATAAACCAAACATAGTATGTACTTGTGTAGTGCAGTGTGCGCGCCCGTGTCCGTGCACACGCACGCGCATGTCGCCCCGGCCTCGCCTCCCCGAGCCCGCTGACAGCGAAATTCTGCTTTTGTGCAGTACTTATATATAAATTAATTATGTAGTTACGTTCCTTATTAAAGACGAACAATACCTGTCTCTTTTGCTGGACCCAAAGATTGTTTGCTTAGTAAAATTAGTTTTAGTATTGGATTTGTAAATTCTTAAATTGTGCCTCAAATGTTGTTTCAGTTTGTGCAAGTAAAAGCCTCTGCCCGTCTTCCCCGTGTTTTGAGCACTTGACGCGAAAATTATAGCTTTTCGCTGCCTCTGGTTGCTTCGCAAAGAGTGAATTTTAAAAATTAAATCTACGTATTTTTAGCTATTTGAACTTAACAGCCAAGAAATGAGATATGAGTATTTCCACGTATATATCTGCACGGATTGGCGCTAAAAATATATTTCTATGTAGTTTCACTGCAAAACCAGTGAGCTTATGTTAACTAAAGGTACAAAAGACCAAGCAGTGCAGGTGGGAGGAAAGTTTGGCGAGCGGCCGAGTGTAGCGCGCGTCAGCCGGTGGCCGGTGTGCAGTTGCCGTATGTAATCAGTGGTGCGATTACAGCAAGGCGTGCGCGGCCGCCGCGCCGCCGAGCCCGCCTCCGCCAGCCTCGACCACGAGATCATGCGCTGCGGCCGCGACCTGCCCGGTGAGCGCACGCACGCACGCGCACTCATACGCACACGCACGCACCAGTGGACGCTACAGCACACCCCCCGCCCGCTACGCGCATGTTGTATACGTCCACGTCGCTGCTACGCACAGTACAGTGCGCACAAAATTCGACACGTGTTTTATGGCAATTTAATAAATAACATTTGCTTGTGTGTTTAAACGATTTTGGGCTATAATAGTGCTACGCGCCTCATTCTTTCTTAGTGTGGGTGAAAAGGTTTGTGCGAAAGGTTTGTGTGAAACATTTGTGCAAGGATTTATAAGCCAAACAATTCTTTGCATTTATATATTGCATTGGTACAAGCGCCGGTCACGAGCTCCTTAGATGATTGTTATGACAATGTATTGACTGATCTGTGATATGGAGTTTTTATAACACTATTTAACACTGTCTACTAAAATTATTACATGTTAAAAAAACTAACAAAACACCTTAACATAGTAGACGTGTTAGCGGGAATGTGTCGCTGTGTCCGCAGGCACGCACACTAAGCGCTCGTCGTCCGAGTGCCGCGAGGCGGGCGCGTCCCCCCGCCGCCTCGCGTCCCGCGACGCCTCTCTGAAGGACGAGCTGCGCCGCAACAACTCGCTGCGCGACGCCGCCACCTCGCTCGCCTGACTCGCCCCGCGCGCCGCGCGCCCCCGCGCCCGCCCGCGCCGCGCCGCCGCGCCGCCCGCGCGCGCGCCGAGCACCCGGCAAGTCGACGTCCGCAGCCGGCGCTGCGCAAGCCGCTGGCGTTGGCACCGGGGCGTGTCGGTAACTGCGGACTGTGCCGCGTGAATCAGTACTCTACGTATACCGGCAATGACGAAATATCCAAACCGTCACCTACATAGATGGCTACACACATATGCGTGCTAATGTTGTTAAAGAGATATAAATTATAACTTAACGTGTATATCGTCGTTGCTAGATACTAACGTGTTTAATTGATATGCTGATTCCTCTTTCCCATGCCCATCTTATGCCCTCCCACTTGTACAACTTGACTCACTGGTCTAGAAATAGAATATCTACCCTGACGTCTAAATCCGGAATACTAAATATGAATACTTAAAGGATAGGAATATTTTCTAAATGCTTTTAGTAAAAAAACGTAAATGATGTGTTTATAACTGAATTAGAACCCGGTTGCAGTTTGTTATGTCCCGGCGCCAGATCGACGTCACTCCTGTGCACTGTAGCGATGATCGCTGAGACTCAGTATCTCACATAGCCTGCACCGTTCGGCGTACATTTGAAAATATTAGTAATATCACCACCATGTTTAGTATTAAAGTATTTAAGGAAGTATTTCCGGCTCCGGTAATAAAAGTAGTGACGATAGATGGCGCTGTCTACTTTCACGATGTCGAGGTGCAACTTTTCATTTGACGGATGGTGCGTGGGAACTTGGCGGAGGAAGCGGAACATGTACATATTGAATTCTGATCGGTCGTTGAAATTGGTTGTTGCTCTAGCTAATTGTTGTTTTATTTCTCGAAATACCCACCACAAGCGCATTTCTCGTGAGTGCAATATTTAGGAATTAACACCCCGGCTTGGAATCGCTGTGCTCTGAGAAACTGCTCAACACAACACGTCTTGTTTATTATGAAACTCTATTAGTGACCGCCTACAATAAATAATTCTCAGTTTCCTGAATAATCTTTCTAATCTGAAGAAAATATCAATCCCCAAGTCCTCCGAAAAATCTCTCTATGCCATCTATGCCAAATGATTTAACTATGAATATGACGTCTAGACCCGGCGCACGGCCGCCACGGCACGGCGTTTTATAAAGATATTCACATTGCTAAATTAATACTTAGGTATGTGTTTAAATTAATGAGTAAATGAAAAAAAAAAAATCTTTCATAAAATGTTGAAACCGGCCATGTATTTAAAAAGTTAAAATCTTATGCTATACTCGTAACGTACTGAAAATTTGCAAGCGTTTGTTTATTATTTCAGGCCTCCGATTACATTTTTGTAGTATACATAAAAATAAAAACATAATATACTGACATGGACGCTCTGTATTTTTGCATGATAATATTTAACATATATATATATTTAGCTATTATATTCTACAATGTACCCTTTACCTACTGCCGTTGACCTTATTAGGCGTTATATTATATATTTATATATACATACGTTCATATGCAGTAAGAAATTCCAAAAGACGTATATAAAGTAATAATATCTATTATAAACACTACGTGACTTTCATACGTATGTCACTGCGCGCTTATGTCTCGAAATCGTGAGCGATGTCATGTGACAAACATACGCGATTAAGAATCATTAAAGTACACTGTTGTAAAAATGTTTCATAAGCTAGTAATTGTTATTATTATTTATTGTCGGGCGATATACATGAAAGGGTGTGTTTTGACCGACACCACGCGTTACACGAACGTGTAAAAAACATTATTAAAGTTTATTTATTTAATATTTTCGCTTTGCTACGACCGTAAATTTATACACGTGTATGTATAACATTAACTCGTACGAACTGTAATTTATATAAATAGAAAATGCACTTTAAATTTGTAGGGAAAACTGTCCATGTAATGTTTACACAGTCATTAAAAAAATAAATAAGCCCATGTCATCAGAATGTTATCGCGTCGTTTGATATTTAATGAGATTGATGTTTAATGAGAATTAAAAAAAAAACGAATCACAATTATGTAGGAAATGTAATAAGTAAGTAGTGTAAAAAATTACATTTTTAATTTGACGCTAAAAAATCATCTTAATCGTTATTTACGTGTTTCAGGCCAACGTGTTTATGATAATTTGTGTTGGAAACGTTATACTAATAAAAATAATAATTAGTATTTTTTATTATTTAATAAATATTTTACTTGTAATCGAATAATTAGTATATTGAAATGGATGTCAAAGAAATTGGTAGTTAAACGGTTTTCATATAGATAATGAAAAATATTTGTCTATTAAACGCAAATTTAGTCCACCCATCGATATTATAGTAAAATAGTTTAAATTATAATATATAATACAGCCGAACAGTCCCTTATTGCATTTCCCGCGTTTTTACTGTGACATTGACATGTGACAGCTTGCGTCCGAACATGATATTTCAGTGGAACAGATTATAGCACCTCGTTGTACGCTTGATAGATGTGTAATAGAAGACGGCAGTGTTGCCAGAGTAATTTCTACGTGATTTGTACTTTCTGATTTTTAATTGTTGCTGACGGTAGAAAAACAAATAATAAGTTTTATGTGAGAAGGGTGTATGTGTAATATCTTACGACAACGTTTTCGTACTAATACAAACTGATACGTTGACTGAAGTGGTTGGTGAACCAAATTACACATTACATACATATAACATATTATGTGCATGAACGTGCCATTGTAACCTTCCCACTCCGCGCGTCTTAAGTTCATATATCGTTTTATAAAGTCGTGTACGTTTTCAAATTATAATATCACTCGCTGAATAGGTGAAACAAATTGTTGTCAACGCATTTACAAGACTAAGGGTTTTTCGTAATATTCTCCCAAGTACACGCCTATGATTATATTGGATATTTAATTTATTTTTAATGTAACATAAAGTAGGTAATGTAACTTAAAAGTGTCGCGTTTTAATAGGGAATACAATCAACACGAAAATATAATCATTTTCAGCTTTAATAACCTTTTCATGAGACGGATCGTGTCCAATATAAGGCTTTGTGTGGCCGATACCATTATTAAATTATTATTATAATAATATGCGCGTTGTTATTGTTGAGTTGCGTTCAGGTTTAAAAAAAAAACGATTTGTTGAGGTTAACATTAGAACCGTTTTGTTTTTTCTACACATACTCTGTTTAATAAAATGTATCGAGTTACCAGTTTTAAGCAAAACACTTAAGCCTGTTATGAATCTATTTGAGTATAAACAATTTTTATACATATATAACGAATTCTCCTTGGTACAGCTTCGTACATAATGTGTATTGTGAATTTATAACTATCATATGTTAAATTTAATTAAAATTTTCAAAAATCTCCAACACTCATTCTGTTTTTTTTTCTATATACTTGTATCTCACAAAAGCGTTTTATTTTCTCTTTAACTCGAACGCAACGTAGTCCCCTGTAAATAGTTTTAGAATCATTTGTATGTATAATTTAGTAAAATAAACGCGTGTGAGAATGTATTGAACGCACATTATTAGGCATATATTATGTATGTATAATTATACATATATAATATTATTATTTTTATATGAAACAGGTCTGAATTTAAGACCTCTAGCATCAAGTGTGTATGTGTCAAAAAAGTTATAATTTTGAACCTTGTTTTTGTTCCAGTCGCTTTAATTGTACATTTAACAATGCTTGAGTTCATTAGTTTTTCGAATTCGCTGTTTGAATTTTGCTTACAATTCAAGTATTTCTTTTTTTACAGCTTTGATATTATAGCAACCATATTTTTATTTCGATTGTTTATAAAATCGTTTTACTTAATCACATTATTGTTATTATTGAATACATTTTATTGTATTTATAGCATATTTGGAATATATATATTTTGTAATAATCGTATATTAGGCGCATGTATTGTATGAAATGCGTTGATTGTATTAAATGTAAGAAATCTTTTATTTTTAAGTTTAGGATTTTGGAAAGTCGTCTTGTTTTAAATTGTTTTTTCTGTAATTAGTAGTAGATAATATAATTTTTCCCAGTATTTGCGATTTTCCATAAAACAAATATTGAAGTTTTTTAATTAATACATATTGTTATGGAATATGTATTTTTGTTTCATTATATTAAAAAACAAGGTGATCTTGTCAAAGGCGCAATATTTGCGATTTTATGAGTGATAGTGGATGAATCTGGTCGGTTAATTGGCCATTTTGTTTTTTCAAAGTACCCTCAATGAATTTTCTCTCAATAGGTTTTTAATAGTGTTTTTTTTTAAATTTAGCCACGTGCTTATCAATTTGGTCACGTGTAGATATATTGTAATAAAGTCATTTAACACGTATATTATGTACCTATTTGACATATCACGATTAATGCAATAACCGATTATGATAATAATAATTGTACTTAATGAAATGTTATGTATTATTTATCATTATATTTGTTGTTTAGGGATTGACTGACTGACTTTTGTTTTTTTTTCGGTCGTGCTCTTATGAAATTATCATTTGGCGAAAAGCTATACGTGGTTAACATATGAAGGTGTATTGTATGCGTTGCGTCCTATACATCCCTTAATTGATCCGCAGTTCCCGTTGAAGCTCATTGATATCGATGCGACAAAGGTAACTGATATAGTTATGACGTTTTTGTGCGTTAATTTGTAGTTATTATAAATTTGTAACAATGTTACTATTTGATTAGTCTCAAATCGTCAATACACGATTGTCGACGTAAATATTTTAATTACGATTTATTTTTAAATTATGTTTGATGAGTTTGATGAGTTTAACTTGGAAGGAGACATTTATTTTAAATTTATCGTTTATCATAATACTAATACGCTAGCTAATTTATCGATAAACCAATTTTTTATAAGTCGTATGGAGAATTTTTCATTCGCGTACAATATGCATATATTATTTATATTGTAAAAATGCCTTGAATGTGTACGGATAAAGAGATGTGGAAAAATAATCATAGTAATAATATATTTTACATTTACAG
>DWEI01003025.1:0-13380 GCA_018245875.1 Mysoria ambigua | reverse complement strand
TCTCCACCACCTCGCCGGGCAGCACCTCGCGCACGTACCGCGCGCCTGCACAGCGCGCATCGGTTGTGGCCAGACGCAATACGCGAATAATCGCCCCACAGACGATAAGACTCTCGAGCCATTACCTTTGCCTCCACAGTGTTAATTTAAAAAATAAGTGTTCTTGTACATGTTATAACGAAATACATAAAGGCTGCAGTAACTAGTTCATGTCTAACATTGATAATTATAATTCATAGAAACGAACCATATTATATCGATGGAGACACGTAGATTAATTTTTATTAGGCAATTCCATATTATCTAATTTAATTAAACGAGAAACACTCCCACTGCGCTCACCAATAGACAGGAACCCGCAGGACTCCGAGGACACCACCCACCCCTCCGCCCGGTCGTCCAGCCCGTTCTTCGTGCAGCCGTTCATTAGAACTGTAAGGAATAATACACATGTGTACACCTCGACCTCGGCTTAACTCGAGTGCCATTGTCAAAGTCAAAGTTCTGGTTAATTAAGAAATCTTATTACATATCCGATGTATTAAACCAATGATTAAATTTTTCATAATTTTGATGTGTTATTAAATGAGTATTTCAATGATAATTTACATGCAAATGATAAAATCATCAAACTGCCAAACTACAACTAGATATATGCAGGTATAGCGTTTATTAACGTTAAAGACCATAACAAAAACTATTTGAATTTCGAATGCGGCCATGGTAGCTGTTTTTGACATATATATTGACATAGGTATAATATTGCTGAATAATTGCAAATGAAACGCAAGAACCATTGCGATGAAGTGACATTTCAATTTACGTAATTAAAACGGTCAGTATCACCCCTGGGGTAGCACGATGTCGACGATCGCGACCCGAGCGAATAGCAAAAGGAATGTTACAATATGCATTACGTGATGACATAATGACTCATGCATTACCCGCGGCATGCTGCGCCGACGATTGTTTGTAGACATCTGAAACAGTTCACGTTACCAGTTCAGTTCACATGTGCGTCACCGTCGCCCTACGTCCGCGGCTGGACGTGGGCCTGCAAAGGATTTAGCCAATAACATCCGCGTCGGGCAAGTGGATTGCGTGTCGCGTAGAACATATTCTTTCTCTGATGTACATATTGTTTATGTCCCAATCTAGTGTAACATTGTGCCCTTTTCATGCAACCAAGTATAAAATCCACGTGGCAAAGTAACGTCATAAAAGAAAACGGTGCTATAAGTTAATCACCGTCAGTGTGAATTCTTTGAAGTTAAACAGAAAACCTCACAAAAATGTTTGCCCTGGACGGGGACCCGACCTGAGCCCGTCGGCTCCGTAGCGCGCCGTGGACGGTGGCAATAGCTAGTCGCAGTGGGCGCAGTGGAGGAGATTACGATACGTTTGAAAAACTATGTTCTAGAACAACAAACTATGTATTTGAATTGTTTGACTAACATTGAGAAACGTTATGATCCCCAAATTCCAATGTACTGTTGCTAGAAAATGTACGCAGATCGTGCGATACGTGCAATGAAATATTTCAATCCACCATAATATATTTTTTCTTCCAAAATGTTACTTAAAAATTTTAGGTAACATTAAAAATAATCATTTTAACCATTTCGTTAGTTCTATAATTATTTATCGGTGTACAAGATGGCTGACTAATGAGAGTGAATGAATCGCTAAACATATCAATGAATGATTGTTACTGACGCTTGTGTATGCAGGAATCGAAAGATTAAAAACTTACAAGAGGAGCCCAGGGGAAGGATCTTGCCGAGACACAGCGGCCGGTTCCCGTACGGGTCCCGCACCGCGTATATTTTATCTTTGAGCATGATCACTAGGGAATAACTCAAAGGAGCCAACCTGAAAATGCAATAGTGCTTTTAATTCATAACTTGAGAATATCTGCTGTTTCAAGAAGTACTTGTATACTATTTTTTTCTATTTTAACATTGATTACGATTAAAATATTTCTTTAAAGAAATTCCATTAAAAAAGTTTTAAAAGATTTTTTTTTATTTTGCGTACCTACGTCAGAAAAAATAATATATAAAGATCAAAACTTTCTTTGGCCCCATAATTGTTTACAATCAATTTATTCTCAATTAATTCGTATAATTTTCGCTCAAATCATATTCCAGTCCGACGTGAACGTGTCGACATCAGCGACATGAGTCGACGAGACATTAGCCCGTATGCTAAGTTAGCACGGGGCCGCACACATTATAATTAGCTATCTGTGCGCAGCGCACAGCCGACCGCCGGCGGGGCCGCAACACGCGTCCACGGCTCGCGTCCCCGCTCTACTCGCGTGCGAGACAGCTTGACGGGGCAGCTATTTATTGACTATTCAAACTGTATAAGACAGATGCGCTATATAGGCGATACTATTTGCGTTCATTTACATACTAGTCTTTAATTGTTTCATTCGCGTGGGTCCATAATAAATAGTACCCATTTAATATCCTTACAGAGTATTATGTACTTATACGTTTCAATGCTTGTAAAATTGTAAATTAACGTGGTGTAATCACGTCTTACCTCATCAGATGATTAATCCTCGCAGGCCAGTCAGGGCCGTTGGTCTCTCCTTCGGGTGGGTTGAGGCACAACGCCTGCGTTATCAGCTCGGAATCCGAGTGCGTGGACAGGCCCACGCCCCGCCCTAGCACCTGACCAATAATGATAGTAGCTTCATCTTTAGGCTTAAACATACGTTTTATTCACCAAATATCTGCATCATAAATCCTTCTATTAGTCGCTAAGCGAGTACTGGGCTTTTAACGCTTTAAATGATTATGTTCCAAGTTTGATAACAGATGGCGCGCGCGCATTTCTGTATCACTTCATTAATGGCGTCTAGTTAAATGGAACTAGTGTCAGTTCCAAAGTAAAGTTTATTATATATTGAAGTGACCTGAAATTAAATTAACTAAGCTTCCCAAGAATTTATAACATTTAATGCCAAGTAAATTGCTTACAAAATATATCCACTCCAAAAACACTATGTAATTTAGTATCCTGCCGAAATCGCCAAGCACCCACCATCTTCCTCAGGCTGCTGCAGTTGACCAGCTCGCCGTTGTGCGCCACCGCCAGCGCGCCGTGCGCCGTGTGCACCACGAACGGCTGGCAGTTCACCTCCTCCGACGCCGCTGATGTCGAATACCTGAATACGAAGTTCTTTTAAATTTGACTCTCAACATCACTTTTGCCAGAACCAACAAATCTGTCCAAAGGCCACATTAGTGAGTAACATTTATTTCTTAGAGTCGAGACTTAGACTTGATTGTCACTAGTATTCCTGTCCGGGTGGGTGCAAAACTACATCAGCCTGTTCATCATTATCATCATTATTATTATCATCATATAGCTGGACGTGTGCTACGGTATGATTATAATGGAATAATTAAGGCGTGGTCACCTGGTGTGTCCGATGCCGAGGTTGCCCTTCAACTTCCTCATGGCCTCGTCGTTAAATATATTGTTGATCAGTCCCATGCCTTTATGCGTATTGAAGCTTCGAGCGTTTTTGCCCTCTGACGTCACAATCCCGGCCGACTCCTGACCTCTAGATATGAACACCGAAAATTATATCATACTTATGCGATAAAATTTATTCAAATGCGCACTTTACGACTATATTAAGAATACATTTGGATATATCCAAATTATTTAATAAAGTTTAAGTAGACAGATATATTTTTTTGTTATTTGATCCTGGCAAGCAGGCAGAGGCCACCTTATGTTAAATTGTCGCATGGGCTTGAATTTTATACTATTAAATGCTTTATAAAAACAACTAGATAAAATGTTTATTCATTCACAATTCTTTTCATCCTTTAAACAATCCTTAATTTCCCGCTAAAATTATCTTTAACGGACTGGGCTGGATTTGAACTTTATTTAACACAATAACGAAAGGTACGCAGAAAATGGCCCAAAACGACCAAACAGCAGAACATAATATAACAGATCATTGCAATCACCTGTGCTGCAGAGCCACTAGTCCTAGACATATCACCTGGGCGACGTCCACTTGCGTGGGCCACTCGCCCGTGCCTATGGCGCCGAACACTCCGCACTCGTGAGTCAGACCTGGTGCAAGACACATATGGGAGTAGTATTACATTGCAATATTCTCAACACTATCAACTCTTTACCACTCTATACACTCCTGGTACTATGAAGTGCTGCACAGTATTACCGGTCAAATCAATTTCTACAACAATACCATCGAGAATTTCGAAATGTAGACGGGTCTAGTTTCCACCTCGCAAAAGATTTGAAATCTGTACAGAATGTAATGTCATCAGATACACTTACATCATGATCATCTGATCATCCGATGATCATGACACTATGTTATCGTCGACTGTTTACAACTTCCGATACCCTGAAAACATTTTGTTGACCCCACACGATCAGCCAGCGCCAACCGCAACAAGTTATCTCCAGTGTTTAGTACATACGCTATATAAAACTATAAAGGCCAAACGTATTCTATTCAACATTTAGATCAGCGTAAATAGCACTAGGTCACTTAACAAGCAAACATAGATTAAACTATGATTGGTAACAACACAAAATATTCACTTCGCCTCCAAGTTTTTATTTCCTATTTAGAATTTAGCAAGAACCGAATTCGCATTCTCATTTAATCACGTAACATTTTAATTCTGTTACTTCAAAGTAATCATAACCAGCAAGAGATTTTAAGGAAATCGTATGCAACAAAAGTAATTAAAAATGAAGCAGAGTGCAAATTAAATTACTGCCTGCTATGTAATTATATAATCAAATGGTGGCAGACGCAGTACAACTTCCGGCTCCTGGGTTCATCTTCCAAGTTGTTGTATACCATTTTACTAACTTGGAATATTTATTATCTGTAATAGTGGTTCCAGTCTGGATATGCCTGGTGTGTAGCAACGCGCTCACCACCTATTCCCCTTGTGAGACATAAACGCTCGTGATTACACCCGTGATGTTATCTTTTAAAAATATATTGTGGTAACAATTCACGCGACATTTACATATTAGCATGTGAGTGATCTGGACCTCTGACACGGTATATTTATTTATACCAAACAATAGATTGTTAGGTCGCGCGACGATAAGGACTTAACGATTCTAAAGATTCCACAGCGTCTCGAAATAAAGTGTAAAATAAACAATCGTATCTGTCAACGGAAACCTTGTTTAAAAAGAAGCAATGGAGTGTGATAAAGAGCCGGTAGATGGCTGGAAACATGTGAGATCATACGGTAAAATGTAACGTAATAAAACATAACTTTACGCCTGTAATCCCCGAAGAGGTATGCAAAGGTAATGCAGACCACTCCCACGTTTCACCGGTTACGTTTTCTAACAGCCGTATTTGTCCAACTGAATCTCTAATTAGCGATGAGGCCGCCTTTTGTACATTTTTACTTTTAAGGTTCTGTATTCCTTAACTTTTTATTTTTATTTTTATGGTGTACAACAAAGTATATGTATTATTATTATTATTATTATTATTATCTTGGAAAAAACAATTAGCACTACAATGACATTCATGAGTATTGTGAACATGTTAGAACCTAATATTGCCAATAATAACTTTATCCTGAGACACCGAATGTAACAAGTTATATTTACATTTTAAATTTCGAACCCAAAAAAATACCGCATTTTCTTTTTCCAATCGCCAATTTTTAAGTTAGGAACTTGTAACTTGTATTTATGCGAAAAACAGTATTCTTTCCGCACAGTCAAACACGTAGTTATCAGCTGGTAACACATGCGCGCATGTGCGATATTAGATACCAACCTGATTCCACAGCACCTCTGCCGAACCGCTTGCTCCTGACCTTCACCTCGCCCTGCACCTTATCACACTTGCAGCTTGACTCGCAGTCGGCCGCGTCCACGCTGAGCCTCGCGAGCGCGACCGCACATGTGTCTCCGCCGTCCCCTCGCACGCGACATGGCGCAGGTCCTGCGGGACCGTCCATGTTATACCTGGAATTAAGAATAAATCCTCACTGGCCCGTTAGATGAATAAAAGTGTCTTCTTTTTGTATTATGTCAAACTGAATAAACACCTTTTTGTTTATTAAATCCGTCATTAATGCTTAGGTAGAACGTAATGTTTAAAACATGACTAGAGTTGTATGTAAAAGAAAAATTTACGTTTGCAAATGAAGACGTAAAAAATGCATTCCCTAATAGAAAAACAATCGGTAGTGAATATTAATTCCTAATAAAAATTACTGTAAATAATATAAAATTAATGCAACAACAAACAATAAAATAACAAGTTTAACAGCTAAACTTCACGCCTATAATCCTCGAAGATGTTGGGAAAGGAGTGTGGTACAGTCCCGCGTTACGCCAGTTCCGTTTACTACCCACTATGGAATAGATGGTGAGCCTATTGGATTATACCTATAAAAAAGTAAATTATTAAATACACTTGTATATAGGCTATGTGTTTTTATAGGCTAGTAGGCATCCTAGTGCCTTTGAAAATAAAGGTTGTTGAGTCATACATACGCAGAAGTGGCGGTGTACGCAAAGTAGAAGACAAAGGTTAGAAACTAACAGCTGAAGAACAAGGTGAGTGGCGTGCTGTTTAAGAGTCATATGTCCCGCAGCTGACGGGAGTAGACTGATGATGATGATGATACTGAGGTATACATGTAGAGTAATGTAAGATAATTACTGTAGCAACTACACCCTTGACGCGTTCACTCACAATCCCTGTCCAATAAATATTTCTACTAATAAATTAGTACTTCACTGAAACATAGTCTTAACTGTCTTATAATATTTGAACGTCAGCTAACTGTGATCACTGACACTAGACTAAAATTGAATGAACATGTGTATAACTTTTTATACAATAACAACAATAGTCCGATAAACTCAACGCACAACTCGTCCTAATGTGAGCTGCAATAACAAAATCGTATCGCTGATTTTAATGGACTGTCGCCTCTGTCCAACGACGCACGGTAGTCGTAGTACCGAGAATTTAAATGGCATTGACGTAAGGATATTGAGAACAATATTTTTGATCAAGACCCAGTTAGCTCGTGACGTGAGATGTATTATTATTCGACCCATTATCAATTGAACCGTGGTTATCCTCGACTTGTATGCTTTTCTAAATGATATAAAATCAACATTCAACATGTGATTGTGTTCGGAATAGGAAAAATAATTATTTAACATTGCATTTACTTCTAAATGTTGATCGTTCGCAGCGATTATCTTGAAGATGATGGCGTTTAATAAAAAATCGAATTGTTTTATTTTATTAACGTAAAATAATACATTTTACCATTTTCAGTTTTACTTATGCGGCTTATGTCTATCTGTGCGGTATCTTGTAATATGAATTTGGGTAATCGGAAGTAATAACTGGTATCCGAATAACAAAAATTCCATTAAATATACATAAAATAATTTTGGAATGTGTGTTAAAGATTACAAAGAAAATGGTTTCTTAATATACAAAAAACAGTATTTAAAAAATACAAGGCTAAAAAGTACCCTAAGGAATTCGAAAACAAAAAACATTTGAAATAGTACTTAATCGTTTATTAATTTGACATTCATTATTCAGTTCATATTAATTTTGTTTAGCTTAGTACATAGATTTTAAATAAACTATTTTTACACAGATTCGCTGATGCTAATTTTGTACATGCACTCGGCACAAATCATTATTAGATGCGATCAGCGCGACGCGTTACTGCAACCTCAAAGGCATTTGCAATATTGCTGTTATTGTTACAATAAAAGTCAAAGGTGATAGAGTATGACGATAAATTCCAAATAACATAGCTAGAATCAATATTATTTTGAATGTACGATAGTGAAATGTAAATACATCAGACGCTATTCACGATTGGTCTGTCATCATTATTACAAACTCGGTTGAGCCGCAGGGGGTCAGTTATCTATTGACATATGACTGGGTATCTTTCCACCAGGGGTCGCTGTAAGCTCGCAAATAAACGATAAACTCAGCGAGTGATGCGACATAATTACATTATTAATAATCTGTAATGTAATTGTCACGACAGACGCGATTGTAGCGCAAAGCTAGTTTTTTTCGAGGTTAAACAATTTGACGCGAAATTGCTAAATTTCAGTTACATTTTTAAATTCGAATAAAATTCAATTACATCGCTTTCATAATTCTATTGAGGAATGAAACTAAATTTGGTTTTAAAAACGTTTAGCCGTGAAATTAGTTAAAAATATTGAATTTCAAATGTCGCTGAAAGTGAATATCAATCTAAAAATATTCGAATTTTGTATTAAGAATCGTTGTTTTTAAATTGATCAACATTAATATTTGATAAAAGTTAAATACATTGTTACAATTAAATGCTCAAGCAAAAGATCATTTTTACTAACAATAATAATACTTTCACGCGAGCTACCTTCAACCCAGCGGGACGTAAAGTGATTAAAGTAAAAAAGGTTTAAACAAATAGAAAGAGATTGATAAAACAACATGGACCCTTTATTATTTATTTTTGTATTAAAACAATATGCTAATATCGTGCTATGCCGCAGCCTCTCTTGGCCCGACTTTGTATTCTGGCGGCTAACGGTCACCAACATAGGCGGTCTGTGAAGCCTCGCTCTGCAATCTCCAACTCGCACGTCCACTCTGGGGATTTCGAGGCAAAAACTCCTCGGGCGAGACCTACATGCAACAGTGGACTTAAGCAGGCTGATGATGATGATAAAAAAGAAAGTAGGCTAAACATGTTCATTTTACTGTTTGGAAAGCAATAGTGTTATGATATTGCCCATAACTAAATTATTAATTTATTTTGTAAAAAGGTTTGGAATATTCGACTGTAAGTCATTAAATTTGTTATAGACATATGCATAACATATAACATTCGCAGTCTAGGTGGACCAGCCCAAAACCTACTTAGATTTTAAAAGTATACCAAACCAAATCGCTTAAAGGACGATTAGATAATATGTATTGTAACAAGACAGCTTTTAACAAGGATAGACTGAATCGCGATGTCATAAATACTCAACACGAAACAAGAATACAAACACATATTAAACATTTAAATTGTTACTGTTTAATAACCAAAACATAAACAAAATCTAGGCTTTTCTAAATCTAAAATTATTTTAGGCTCTACCTACTAAATCTTGCTATAAGTTTTTTTTTTAATTTATCGGGTTCCACAAAATCTTCTCATTAATATTTCATCACGCAATATTCACCCACTGTTGTGAATGCAAACAAACAAAGAAAAAGTAAATGTGATTCCCTAACTGTAGCTCCAGCTGCCCATGGATACATGTCTGATTATCACACTGGCGTCCGATTACAAAACTCTATCTGCTCTAGCCACTTGTGAAAGGTTTCCAATGCGATGTCGCAATGTTCTTGCAACATGAACAAAACAAGTGTACTACGAATTATAAGGGGCCCGCGATGAAATATAGGTATCAGTAATTTGCCCTTCAGATCTGTCTCGAAGTAATTAAAAGATAAAAATAATTTTATTGTTCGAAAAAAGTGAAATACTAAAATTCATAATATAAATCGGATTGCTATTTTTTTAAATTATAATATATTTGAAAAAACGGTTTACTTGATACCGTGATAAACGTTGGGTAATTCGTTTATTTTAATAGATGGTACAAGTGCACTGACATTTACATTCCATTTTAAAAAATATTAAAAAACTTGCAACATTCTTATTATAATGACATTCTATTCTATCTGTATTCTATTCTATTCTATTCAAGAACGTTTAGAAGTTTTTATTAGTGTAGTTAATTTGTTTAATAATATAAATTATAGAAAAAACGAAGAGCTTTATTGACTACTGAATTTTAAATATTCCTAACCGCACGATATAATGTAATCAAATACTGCAGGCTATATTTTTTAAGTCCTCAAGCAGTTACACCTCCAGTAAACATACCTTTCTGTTAAAATAATTAATTCGTAATAATAGCTTTTAAAAATCCTTTGATCTAGTTATTAGTTCGCCATTTGATTATTGTGCAGTATGTATTATTAAAAGAACCTATTGACAGATCAGTGAATGTGGGCCAATAGCACTAGGCATTACTCAGTACATTGCTGATAACTACATCATAATTTTGTTTGTTGCTCATAACATAAATAATATTGATGAGAATATTGTTTTTGTATCCAGCCAATACGAATTTATCAATTTAAACCGAAGTTTCCATAACACCGTCATAGAGATAACCATAACATGGAATAATATGAGATTGAGCAATGCATTGCATAAGTGTCGTAAATAACGAGTTGTACGCAATTGAAAATAACAAGCACGCCACAGCAGTGTAAAGCATTTTCCTTTGATTCTCGTAAAATAGTATTCAGATATTTCAGAATACAGGACAAGAAATGAATGAATAAGCTGTAACTGACTCATTTGATCTTATTGGTTTTAAGTGCTACTGCCGATATTTAGGTTCTAGATTCCATCCCCGGGTTGGATACTATTGGAATTTCCTAATTAGATTTTCTAGTAATGGTTTGACATTTGGATATGTGGCCAGCCGGTGTATGGCAATAAACTACCACCCCTTCTACAGTCGGACCTAAACATAACTGGTGAGAGGTAGAGTTCACTACACTCCTTTGCCTACCTCTATTAAATTGTCTCAATTACCTCTATTAAAGGTGTGACAACATTTCAAATTTAAAAACTGAGTATCAATGAATTTTCTCGATGCAACATGCAAGTATACATTAAAACAATTTCTTACCATAAACAATAAATGATTTTTGAATTTATTAAATAAAGGCTGATGCTAGAATAATAGTTTAGAATTTAGCCTTACACTCCAGAGGTCTTACATAAACATGTATTTTAATATTAAATATCAGTTTCAAAAACATTTTGCAACCTAGACATTTTAAAACTCGTCATAATATTCTCTATCATGTTTGAACTTTTGCAATGCAAACCTGGCGAGTCTATCAATATATGATAATATCTAGTCATCCAATACATGAACTCCTTCCATGCTGTTAAGATACATATCTCCAATAGTAGAATGAGAAAAGTGCTGTCAGTAATGTATATAAATTATCAGCTGTTTAAACAGACAAATCAAATACATGGCAGGTAAAGACTAGATGAAATAAGTCAAATGAGAGAACTAATTGTATTCATTTTTTTCATAAGGAAATGAAGTAGCATATGAAATAAGACGAAATGAAATGATGCATAGAAATTAAATTAGTTCTATTACAAAGACCAGTATTACTATATTATGTGATTAACTAAAGGGCAACAAATCATGAAGACTGACATAATCATAAACATTGATGGGCTTGTTGATATGGTAATTAGGGAAAATTAGTAGAGGGTTCACCTGGATGAAGATCTAATAGCTGTGTCATGTGTGCCAATACATTATTATTATTATTGGAAGTGTCTTGTAATGGGACATAAATGTGATTAGTGAAATCTGTGACTGTCCTACACTCGTCTGCCTATCTATCGGGGGATTAAGGCATGGTGTTACATTTTTCTTCTACATTGAATATATTTTATAATTATAATAAAAAAACAGATTCAAGAAAACTATAAACACATTGAAGCTTAAGTAAATCAATAAATATATTACTTATTGTTAGATAACTGCACTTGTTAGGCCTGAGAATAGTAAAATATTAGGTGTATAAAAATTAAACAAGATATATTTCAATTTAACAATAAAGTACACAATTCAATTTAAAACACAATACACAAATTAATTTTTAAGAACTGTTGAGCCAAATTGATACCAAAATAAAATACTATTTATTTGGAGCCCAATAGAAAAATAAATATGTCTAAAGTATATATTTAATACCATGCATATAATAATGGTTGACTTCTATTAATGTAGATGGTCATATAGATGATGAAATATCGAAAGTTGTAAATTCAATATGTCACAATTATGTCATGATATTCCATAAGTTTGTCTCCATTTTTCAACTCTCCTTGTATCCTTGTACTTATTTTTGCTATAGAAAATTGTACTAAATTCAGGGAATACATATCAATAAAGAGATGAATCATTTTGTGACTCCAGAGATATTAGTGTTCTACCAGTCCTTTGACCTTAGGTGTACATTGGCACTTAACCTACATATATATTGAGGTATAACAAGGTAAAGATTAGAGACCTTAAATTACACAACAGGACATTTTTTTCTTATTTACTTTAGGACTGAATCTGACAACAACAATATTTAACAAAAAAAACATATATAACATAAACAGAGAGCCAAGTTAAAAGAAAATTAGCAGGGAAAAAAATAATTCTTATTTGTCTACGTCTTTTTTTCTTATTATTCACAGATTTTAAAAACCACTATACAGTTGTTTATTTTTTTCTTTAAATAGTGTTTTGATTAAATAGAAGAAAGTGTATTTTATAATATTATGAATATTTTATAATAAAAAGCTCTTAGTTATTTTTCTAAAAATAAATATTGTTAGTATCAAATAATAAGTGTAACATAATTTCCATCAGTTACGAAATAGTAAAATAATATCCACTTTAACCAATGACCAGCAATAATTTCCATTATAAAATGTTTAACGTAAATGTTAACAAGATTAATAGAGAACTTAAAATTAGTATAATTCTTACATTTCAGTAATACTATAGTATATAAGTACATGCATATACTAGAGTAACATTAATTCGCAACTGGTTCTAGATAACTGTGCATCAGATTAAAAATATAAACAAACCCACGCCCTTTCAAATGGTCAGATGTCATAATAAATACAAATTACATAGAGAAATGTCATATCACATTCACATTTTGACACTGTCAAAATTACTAACACTAATTTCGAAGACGGTGTTATAAATGCAACTGATTTACCATGTGGAATCAATTATGTCATCTAAACATAACCACAACACAAGTTTAAAATATGCCGAACTGGTATGTCTGTCAACTTATTATAGTGGAATTAGTCCCAAGCAAAATAGAGTTTCGGAACATACTTTTGTATAACAGATGAGTTATTTATGTATTAGCAAAAATAATATTCTTACCTGAATACTAAGGTGATGAGGCGAGGTACCGTATTGCAAAGTTTCAATAAAAACAAGTACGGCTATAGTGGAAGCGTAGCAGCGACACAAGTATCAAGAAATAATTGACTGTCTGTGCAGTACACATTGAATTTGAATAAACTACGCTGCGCGTGCGACTGAGCAAACGTTTTGAGAGACAGAAACAGCGCTACAGATGTAGTAGGCTTGAAGAGTTTTGATCAATAATCCTTGCTATAAAATATTTGACTAAATATTAAACACATTATAAAAATATATATTGAAAAG
>DWEI01003024.1:0-13380 GCA_018245875.1 Mysoria ambigua | reverse complement strand
ATTTTTACAACAAGAACCACACAGTCCTTAAGAAGACCATTTAATCAAAGTTCTCCTAAGTTAATACATTATGTTTAAGATTATTTATAATACTAGAATGAATACGGAATAAAAACAATTTCTTTTTAACCATATTTCCAAGAGCTAAAGTCAATTATCCGATCTTGTTCAAATTCAGCTTTTCGAATTCTATTAACTTATGACGCTACTCGCGGGACCTTCTGAATCATTTTTAATATTCATGCCTCATGGTTGAATAATAGTCAGTGATTGTATGCATGTTTTAACATGCAAATAGACCGTTAAAAAGAATTATTTTTTTAATACTCAAACTCCCCGTTCCTTCTTAGCACATACAGTTGTGTATAAACAATATGATATATTATCATTTATTCTAATTGGACGTTCAATATAAGTACCAAAGATATTTTAAATTCAATGCGCAATTATTGAATTATGTAAATTTAGCTAATCACACAACCTTCCTTTTCACGATATTATGCTTGGTTATAATGAAACCCAGTGAAAGTCAGTTTTTTATCGAATTAATGTGTTTCAAACAGCTATTATAGCTAATAGGCTTCATAAGGAAGAAATGATATAGGAAAACTGGCTGTTTTATTTAATGAATCCATTTCACTATCCAGCTACACGCTAATATGCTATTAGTACGGATTTCGAAACAGAGATTGATTTCATTTCTCCTATAACAAATCGGGAAGTCAGGGTACAGCAAGAGACGACTAACGCCAATGATTGAAGTTTAAGTCTATAAATACTCAGAAGTCTGTCTAACTATATTGCTAGAAGACTTTCTAACGCATATACCAGAGTATTATTTTCGCTCAATACTTATATATATATATTGCAGGAAGAAAAGAAGAAGCACCTCAGATTTATGAGAATACATAGATTTCGACGCTGTCTGTCCACACCATGAGGGTGCTGTTTGAAGATATTAAACTAATAATGAAAAAGAAGAGTTACTTTCGCCGCTTCTTTGTCATAGCGATGCATTTTCCGAAGGGAATTGTAGTTTCATTTTGACGTACAAAGAGTGTTCTTAGGAACTAATTATGAATAAATGGAATTTGAATTTAAATTTGAAAGTTCCAAGTTCTTAGTAAATTTATTGGATATCAATGACCTTTTTTAATTTTCCACTGTTAGACATAAAACGCCTCCAGTAATCTAAAATACAAAAACCATAATCTGAAAAAGAACTCCCAAACATGTAGGTTTTTTTAAACACGTTTGACTTTTCTTTTATAACAAGAATAAATCCGTACATAACTTATTTTAATCAAAGACATGCCCCAACTTTTGATCTCGACGCCCCCAAAGTGGGAGACTGAAGTAGAAATCACTCGGTTATCTGTATTGATATTAATACATTGGTTATATTAATGCAAAATTATTAGATGAAAAATCGCATTTTAAAAACCAAAACGAACCAAAGACAGCGGCGCACGGGCTGAAAATACGCAATTTGAATTTGAATTGAAATTGGAATTCAGCGACAACACATTCGCACGATAATGGTATGCTATTTGGCTTACACCTCACAGGAATAAACAGCATGCGACATATGTACGTAACATACGTACAATACGAGAATTCTTTCTTTATTCTCTCGGATGGTTTTTGAAATCAAACCTGGTGACATTTTCACAGTGACATCATTTCTGCCACATTCAAGTGATACCATGTTTCAGCAATTTCCCAAGATTTTTATAAGATTAATTCCATCCGTTATCAGTTAATTGTTCGTTTCCAGTACTAAGTGTACTGGAAACGAAGTTTCAATATGGTACAAATTTAAGAACGTACCCATAGAGCTCATTCGAATATAACAAAAGAGATACCCAAAGCTAAAACTGTATGAGATGTTCCTTATAAAACATTTGCTTATTCGTTTTAAATATAAAAGTAAACTAGCGAACTTGAGATCTGATGTAAAGTGATCACTGCGCCCTGCGGACGTATTACTGTATCCAGCCACTAAAGGTTCTGAGAGACTCGCTGAGGTCAGACGCGCGTAACGTAGCACGAAGTCTGATTCTACAACGTGATAGAACAGTGACAATAAAACCATGCGTTTGTTGACAAGCTCATGTTACTATAACCATCGTGCTTAAATCGATGACGTCTCGAATGCATGTAGAAGACGCGTAACGTTGTAATCTGGGTTGAAACAGGTAGATATAGTCTGTATTTATATACCTGTATGAGCCGTAGTAGTATATTTATATGTTTGGTGTGAAAGAAAATAAGAATTTGCAGTTTACAAGGCCACAATCACGTATACTACAAAGAGAGGAGTTCAAAAGTTATTGAGCGTGGGTAATGCAAGCGTCCTATTCAGCGGGTGCCAGACACTGTGACTAAATTATGGCGCCGCTGGTAAATTAGCCGGATGTATAATGAAATGCTTTAAAGGAATGGAGATCCGGTCTTACGCCAAATAAATGCGAGAATTTAACTAGTACTGACATTTTTAGTTTGAATGAAAGACATTTTAATACGCTTTTGTCAAGATTTTAAAATTGCATTTGCCCTTATTATTTAAGTGTTTATTTATTTATTTAACTGTTTATAAAACAAATTTCAATAAATCACCATTAGATTTTTATCGTTTTCTTATGTTAAAGGGGGTGACATTATAACACTTAAACAAAATCCATAATAATATTAAATAAAACGCCTGTCAAAATATACCGTCTCTGAAAGAATATTAATCGCAATTGCATTGTAGTTAATATAACAAAATATTTAATAATCATGACAGTACTGAATAATATTTTATAGTAATAGTTACAATTAAAAATGTTTAATAAATACTTAATAAATAGTTAAACCAAAATTTAATTATTTATTAAAATGTTTAATAAATAGTTAAACCAATATTTAAAATTAATTGAAGTTTACGAAAACCATTTTCTGACCTCGATATTACATTATCATGATGGGTATGAAGTGTTTTAAAAACAGGGAGCTACGGACGAGCTCTAAGTAGAGATTCAGCTAAAATAATAGAGTAGAATGAAAAGATTCTTGGAACACTGAATGTCGCTCAATATAATCCCATTCTAGGCCGGGATGGAAATGGATGTATTAAGTGCAGATTCTCACGGGGTTTCAGTAAAATATGATTCAGTTTTACTTCGTCGATTTAACGGTAATAATTAACTTGATTTTCTGTAAAGTGAGCCTTTGTATAATCGACATATCTTTTACATTGAAGTTAAAAGTTAAACTGCATTAATTACGCAAATTACAATACAGAAACATGTAGTAAAATTTTAATTTTAGGTATATATATTCATCTGCAAAACTAACTTCAGAACTGCCTATCTAAAAAGCATCTGTTAACGTTTTTTTTGTCAGCTCAGTTACGAAAGAACTCTTTTTACTTCTAACAATTGTCGAAGCTAAAACAAAACAGTTTGATTGTATGTCTGTGTGGCAGAGACGACGAGCTGTCGTCAGTTGCACCGACGAACTAAGATAGTTTTATTATTCAGATGTTTTCCCTCTCTCGCCCGGCTATTTTTATTCCTACTAGAGAGGCGTGTAGAGTTTAACACAATTTTTTATCGGTTTTTATGGATTTTGCATCTATTATTGAATCTTCGTGAAAATCGCACAGTGAACATTCCTTCTATCTTGTTTCTATATAAATTATTAATAAATTAACACTTATTAATATAAAAAAAATTAATAACACGTATACTCCCACTGTTGAAACGTGCGAATGTACTGCACAACTATGGTTACCTCCTCGGATATTATAGGCGTGCTGTTACGTAGGGTTTGCGTACAATAATAGCAGGTATATTGAAAAGTTCACACACTATAAATATTTATATTTCCACACTACGCCTAACTAACTGAAACTCAACAGCCCTTTCCACTGCGGAAAATACTTGTACATTTGAGAAGGAAATTGAAAAATAACAGGCTGAGTTTGATTAATTGGTTATCACTCGTCGCTTTTTCGGCCATTCTACGTTGTCGCATTCGAGGGAATGTCCGACAATTCGCAGGCCTTGTTTCCGACAAATACAGTCCGCAAATTGTCGGATCTCGTTTCCTATTAACCGTTCTCTATTGTTGTCCCTTCTACGCGCGTATTGTTTAATTTCTAACATTTTTTGGAAATATGTGGATAAATTAAAGAGTGCTTTTTTCATTCGTGGCCGAAAACAATAAATCAGGTTCTTACGTTAGAGGGAATAAATCTGAAATTTTCACACAGGTACTATAACCGCAAGTTCTTACCAGAAAAGCGTAGGTGATCTATAAGTAAAGAAAGCGTGTTAAAACATACAAGTGAAGAAAAAAGTTAAGAAAAACCAAACCAAAATCCTGACCACAGGTCTCCATAATACTTCAACATAGAAAGCAAGTTTGTAGGCTCTCAATACACAACGCTTACAACGCAAAAATGTTCTGTATTACGTTCCTATCGTTTAGTAGTCGTTCTTACGCGAATGAATAAATATGTAGGTCAAAATGGAATACTTGAGAATGACAAGCCACGTTCATATTAATTAATACACGTTGTAATATCACGCTGCGGTACCGAAGTTCTTATCTTGAACAAATAAAAATAACCACAGACATGAATGTTTTTTTCTTTTGTTTTGTTTCTTTTCTTTTGTTTTATTAGCTACGTGTCGAGGATAACTCGATTGAAACTTGAACCTCGAAACTTGCTCCTCTGCCTAGCTTTTAGGAGAAATACACGCGTGATGTTATGTATTTTTTTTATTAATCAAGGGCAATTTAGTTGCAAAACAATTTCATTCGAGATACCACGCATTATGGTACTGTCACAATGTATAATGCTAAAAGAGTTGACAGCAAAATAATTCACGTTTTGCTCGATTACCGTAATATTTGTTTGATCTAAAATATTGTTATGTATAAAAAACAATTTCTTGAAGTCCTTGTTGAAAAATCATTTATATAATTATTACCAATAATGTTGACAAACCGGATATAAATACAGAAATTAGTCGATTGGTCCATTCCCTTTATCTGGATAAGTGCTTAGTGCGTGACAATAGGCTCTCCAATTATTTCATAGTAAAACGTAAACGTAAAGTGTCATAGTGTACCACATGAGACTTTACTAAATTCTTCCGCCTCCCTCATCGGGAATTACAGGTGTGATTATACGTTAGTATCTTCGTGTCACTTCTGTATCTAAAATAAAATGAGTACTTCTTTATTTTATTATTAATTCTTTCATCAGTGTTTATGTACTTGATTATATACATACATATGTAGTGACAATAAAAACGATATAAATGTATAATTCAATAGAGAAACTCATGGCTAACCGATACGTGTTTGATGAAAATTGTTTTGTTTATTAAGCTCTTGGATTTTTTCACATAGAGACTGTATACTGAACCTACAGCTCGCATAAAAAATACACGGCACTGATGGAAAAATGATTACGCTTTGATATTTCGCCGCTATTTGTCGAAATTGCCACATGCCATCCCCTGTCAAATATTTTACGCGTGACAATAGAGGGACAAGATTTTAATTTCGGGAGTTGTACGTCTTTTTGACGTAGTTTTCACAATTATTCGCCGAAACGAACAAACTAATCGAAAACACCTATAATTCTGTTTCAAATATTATTTTTAAATGCAGTAAAACCCGTTTGCATTAACGACCGTAATATACGTTCGTTGAAACGTCATCTAATTTATCAATGCAGTATTGGAACAAAGTTTTGTTTTCACAATGATAAGAGTTAAGGCCATAGGCTGTCACCTTGACTAAATACGTATTGGCAGATTTCATACGCCCTAGAAAATACTACGAAATATGAGGTAAGTTCAATTGATGATACGCCTGGCAGTAGTTTTGCGACCTTTCGGCTGTTTAAAGTCAACTTACTGAAGCCTGATATGGTGACATTACCCAAAGATTCCAAAGCTTAGGAATGGTCACTAATGTGTGTATTCAACTTCGTGTTAATTAAATAAACTAAAATATTTTAAAAATACCTATAATATTGTATGTAATAATACATATAAATAATACTTATAAAACGTAGCTTCACGCCTGTAATCTCTAAAGAGATAGGTAAAGGCTTCTAGAACACTGCCACGTTTCACCAGTTACGTTTACGTCCGCCAATGGAACAGCTGGTGAGCCTATTGCCATAGACCGGGAACATATCCAGAGTCCGAACTACTAGGAAGTCTAAATTAGAAAATTTATGGTATTCGCCCCGAGTATCCAATACGGGACCTCCGGATCGGCAGTCTCACTGGCAACTAACACGACTAACAATTGAATAATACTAGCATAAAGCGGTGATGAGCGGCATTTAGATGGCCTTAGTGATTTGAAATTGGACTTCTCACATACATACGTCTTAAATTAAATATCACCTAATATAAAGCTAAAGGAAAACGTAAGCAGCTTAGAATAAAAAACAAATCTTGTGTAGCGAGTGTGTAGTCTGCCAACCCGCACTTGGTCAGCGTGTTGGGACTACAAGCTTAACCCTTTGTGTTTGAGCCCAGCCTCGTGTTCCAACAATAGAACGACACAAGGAGTAGGAAAAAAATTAACGTAAAAACGTAACATAAAATGCAGGCTACTGAAGTTACATAAGAGTTATCACGAATTCGAAGCATAGATTTTTCATTTCAACTGTACACCCATTATTCATGAACACAATGACTTTTTGACTCGAATGTCATTCCATTTCTACTCAACAATTGCAACGGGACTGTACCACTATAAATTCGAATATGCTGATATCTTTATGCACTGACTACAAAAATTCTGAATAATTAATTAAATATTTTATTGATAATCAAAAAATTGCAAACAAGCAATTGCTGAATTATTAATTACCGGAACTTAAAGATTAAGCGGAATATGTCTTAGGGACCATCTGTATCACAAATCCATGTGCCTATGAAGTCTGCCAATCCCCTTTTACTAAGGAAGTAGACTCCTGCTATTTAATTCTCAACGGAGGCTTTCGCCTCACATAGAAGAGAAAAAACAGCTCATCTGATACTCGTAGCAAAACACTGACACGCCCTCAATCGAAGTTGGCAAAGGTATTGTAAAAAGACAATTTCAACAATATCTAGAAGCAAAATAAGTACCTACAATTCATCAATCACAATGTATGCCTGGGGAATAGATTTCTGAACAAAAATATGCGTAGCAAATCACATATATACAATGTTGGGATTCATGTGTCTACAGCTCAATACACTCAATACTGTTGAAAAGTACTGAGCTATTTCAAAATGGACGACAAACGTATGATCCATCAAAGCATTCAGTACTCCAGCATGCTTTTGATATGTTGCATCCTATATATTTCGTTACCATCACAATTTTTTTTTAATATTTTTGTTTATTTTGTTTTTTGTTTCAATTATAAAAATTTCACCTAGCATAATCTTATTAAAAAGTTTAGGAACCCACGTTGGTTTCTGCACATAATTCTCTTATGTTACCCAAACCCTATTTCTGAATTTAAAAGCTGCCCTCAAGTCGTCATCAATCTTGTCGGCCTCGTCGATCTTGATAATTGCCGGGCTATAATTAACTATGGGCTCCTAAAGTCGAGTGAAATTTACTTCGAGTGTTAGCTCTATCTAACAATTTATTTTGACCAACCGAGCATATGTCTAGTCTGTTTTAGTGGATGTGTGGGCATTGGCTTAATATACGAAGTACATACAAACTCTTAACCTTTGATCTTAATTAATTACTTACACTAAATCAAACAGACCTCATATTAACTTAGGAGCGATATATAACTTTACTAAGCGCGTGATATGTACATATGTATGTACCAATACATTACAAATCAGTTCGGAATGATAACTGAATAAGATAAAACAACATTAAATGCTGATCTGGAAGTCCTGGTTTCAGATCTGGGCGAGTTACTATTGAATCTTTTCAACTTCTGTAGATTTTATAGCAGAACTTTCCAGTAATGGAATCGAAGTCAAGATTTGTACCTGGTGTACGAGTATGTGTGTCAATAGACTTATCTCATATTCCGTAATGAGCCGTAAACGTGTCGAACGTGGAAGCGTAATAAACTCCGCCACTTGTGTCTTCGAATATTACAGACTCGATGTCACGTTAAAATGTTTATCCAATTCATCGCATTATCCAGATTTAAAGTTTTCACCGCGATAGCTGTAAAATGCTAGTAACACCGGAATTCGTAAAACCAACGGTGGAACCAATAAAAGCGCGAGTAAATCTATAAACTTTTTCCAATTTCACTTTGACCCGGTAAAAATTCCAATACCAGCTCAAAATACTTGTCGACAACATCTCATACATACTGTATGAGTTAGCTTTTGAGTAACCATTGACTTTATATTTCAAACAAATTGCTGATGATTTAATAAAATAGTTCAAAAGTATTATATTTCTTTTTCTTTTCGCCAAGTACTCTATGCTTATGCTAAATGCCGTAAAAAAAGCTTACATTGTATGTATCCATATTAAATATATTAATTAAAGCGAGCAGCAAGAGATAAGAGGAAAAATGCTAGTGCTCGTAAATTGTATTCGGGTTTATTCCATAAAATAGCAACGCAGCATATTAGACTATAAAACAGTCTACATGACATCGAATTGGGAATTCTTACAAAAAATATAAAACTATAAAAATACGAGGAGTTCGGTTTGCGACATTAATCATGCATATAACAAAATAAAAGGTTAACAGTATTAAGATAGACGACACACTTAGGCAAAGACCAAGCTTAAGCGCGAGTGGAATTCTACTCAGATTTCAATTACAATGGCTAATGTCCTGATCTGTAGTCCACCATATCCATGCTCAGCCTGTCGTTTGCAAACAAAAGTATTATTATGTTGCGTAAGTTCAATTAAATTTAATTAAGTAGCACAAAATTTGAATATGGTATTAAAGAAACAATTTCATGGAAGTAAAGTCCTCTTGGAGATTGCGTTGTTTCGTCCCTAAAACGTCGGGAGACAAGGTATAAGCTAAAGCCGGACCACTGTAGTGTTACTGACAGCTGGATTTTAGTCCCAAGGGTTGTATAATGCTTAGATTGAAGCAATTTTACAAAACAAAACTGACCGACGGATTGTTGGTAATATTATAACATTTACTTTAGATAATGTGTGATCAAACGGTCTCACTGTTAAGCTCTTAGTCAATCACAATGCAATTAGAATGCAATTATATTAGAAATCAGTAATGCAAATTGATTGTATTGTTTATAATGCTCAAATTTTATTAAAGTTATATGAAAAAGAGACTAAATATTAATAACTAAACTAAACTAAACTAAAGAAACTAAATATTACTCTTACTATTAATAAAACCGCCGCTGGAAAAAGGCGTCCACTAATAAGCGTCGTCTAACCCTACCCTTACTTACTGTAAATAGCTTGTACATGATAATATTAATTAGAATAATTCTTATTCTACTTCTATTAGTCTTACAGTTCTACTAATTACCGGACCCGACCATAATCTGTGAGCAAACTTAATAAGATGAACCTGATTAATAAAAACACACTCATAAAACGTACCATTATTTGTAATACTTGAGCTACTATAAGTATCGAGGGTCAACAATTTACCTTTTATACGGAAAGTTAAATAATTACCTCTTGAACCGTGACATATTTTATTTGAACTCTCTGTTACGAGTAAAGAACATTGCCTTTATAAGTACATACATACATAGTTTTTTTATATGGTCTTCTTTCAATTGCTAAGAAATTAACAAGAAATACTTTATGAAGTCATCCGCAAATATAGAGTTTAATAAGAAAAATGTGCAATATCTTTACTGCTATGAAAGCTCCGTTGCTACGAGGAATTTACTGTGTCCATAAACCTCATTCATACATTCGGTAGGTCTGAATTTAATTGAATATCAACCATAAAAGTATTATAAAACGTAAAATACTTTCAAATTCCTATATGTTAAAATGAAAATTTTGTTATTGTTTAAAATAAGTTTAACACTAGGTATTTTTTCTTTGCTTTTGGCTGTTTTATTGCATGTATTTTCCCCGATGTAAAATTTATTACATTCACAATCTGTGCGATAAAAAAAATCACATAGATAAGAGGCTAACATATAATCAATATAAAACCACCCGACTCTGTAGAGCGGCTCTAGAACTTTGTCGTATTAATTTTCTCGCATATGTATGTACGATATGTATGCCGAATTACGTCCGTATGGGAATTAAGACAATCGAAAATCGAAATTTATCAAATATAACAGTTTTGGAAACACATTCAGTATTGTAATGCATGGAGCACCAAAAGCGATCGCTTGGATAAATCCGCAGATTCCACCCCCATCCCTTCATCCATCACAGCCCTCTAACTGCCACAATTTCCATTCCATTGAGCCGAAATTTCGACGCTAAAGGGCTAATCTTGAGATCTACATTTGGAACATCGTATAAAAGCAAAAATGTCTACTTGGTACTCGTTCAACAAGAATAGATAAATTGGGTTTCAGACCCAAATATAAAAGAAACACAACGAAACGTTCTCGTTTCTGTGTAATCTAAAAGGGCTCATCGTAAAAGCACTTCGTCCACCCACACAGATTCATAAGAAAGTTATTTGTTTAGTAAATGTTTCATTTTCTCTTCTCATTCTTGACTTTGCCAAAAAAATGGTACAAATGACGTAATCTCCTTACAGAGACAACTTAATTGTTTAAAGTTACTCATACTTGGTTAGAAGCTCGTCGATCTTTGTACTGTTTAACTTGGGCCTATATACTATTTAGTTGATGAATAAACGTGCAAAGAATTAGAATACTTAAAATGTCTGGAATAAATTCAGTATTAATCTGTTATTTGAATTAGCATATGGTTGCGCAAAACGTGAATTCATATTTTTGCGTAATCCGCTCATTATGACCGTACATTTTCGAGTAGTTGTTATGAATTGTAAAGGTACTTAGAATGGTTTAGAAATTGGAACTCGGCGCAGGCAGTTACGCAACCATACCAATGAGTGCATATGACTTCGGACCCATCATTTGTTTGTGTGGATAACATGTTTATCTCAAGAAAGAAGTACGTCACGACCGTTTTAAGCGCAAGATCAAGCTCGCAACAATACATGTAAACTTCTATACACCCTACCCTATAAGAATTATACTTTAATGCTATTGGTCATTTCAAATTTAGGCGCTTATTTCAAAAATAAGTAACGAAAACTTATTAATTAAATATTTTAATTTTAAACGAGCCGGAAAATTCAAATCTTACCTGAACTTTCGCATCCAACTTTTTAACGTACACCGGTAGTTTATATCGTGGGAATGTCACTAAAACTGTTCATCTGTTCACGTCCATTGCATTACGGGACACGCACGGTAATCTCAGAAAGTTTTACTCTGGAGAATCGGCGCGGGGAGTCGAAAGTTACGGGCGGGCGAGCGAGCGAAGGTGTTGCGAGCCGCCGGAGAAGTGGCGGGCGCGTGCGGGGAGAGCGCAGGGAGTATCGGAGGACGCATGCGTTTTTGGACGTCCGCGCCCGGAGCTGGCTGACGTCACGGCATCCGCGACGGGGCCGCCCGATTCGCGGGGCCTGGCCTCGTTATCCTCACACCGCACCTTCTATCCTCCTAAGGCCCAACTATTTATTCGTCTGGATCTACTTAAGATTTGTTTGCGATACGCACTGTAAAATGATAGAAAATGAAATCAATATCTCGCGCCATAAATGTATTATCTTATTTAAATAGCATTTTCTTGTATCTAATAAAACTTGGGGCTAATTTAAGTATGTTAACAGGCGGACAATGGAACTCAAAATATTTAGGTGTCTTATCTTCCATGAAACAGTCGCTATTATGTTTATTTTATACTAATGGTAGGTAGACTATACTGACATTGACGAGACAAGTTTCAAAGTCCCGAAACACAAACTCAAATGAAATCTTAAGTCGTTTTGGTGGAAGTCACCGTAAAATGAGCTCAAGCCGACTTTAAGCGTCTACTTATCACGATGATGGTAATTTCAAATAAAACAACACTCGGATAAGTTTTAATACCAATTTATAAGCTCGAAAACAAAGCAAGAATAAATTTATTACTGGGTATAGCACATGAAGCTATTTCTACTTAAAAGAC
This sequence comes from Mysoria ambigua, assembly GCA_018245875.1. Lineage (NCBI taxonomy): Eukaryota > Metazoa > Arthropoda > Insecta > Lepidoptera > Hesperiidae > Mysoria > Mysoria ambigua. The sequence continues at coordinate 1,212 of DWEI01003024.1, read as the reverse complement.
TATGATTTGATCTTGCACATCATTTAAATTAACGATAAGATCTGCAGTAGGTACGTTAGAGTAATTGGTTGTCTTATTTCCAAAGTTATCTCACTTGCTCATGAGGTATGATTATTATGTGACATAGAAAATTTAAAACGAATGAATATTTTAAATTTACGTGGTAAATACTAGTGCTACGGAGGTTTTGGTTAGAGGCTGTGGTTTTATTATTGGTATCAATATTTACATTACGCAGAAAAACGTCGCGACCTATTTTCCGGTAAGCTATCTTGTTCCTTGTCTGATAAAAATTTTGCATCACGTACAAGGGTGTCGAAAAGCAGCTTACGGAAAGTCTCTTTACTACCAAAAGTTGACAAGAAATAGAGTTACCTTATTTTAAACAACGTATGTATTAATTGTGTTATTTACAATACAAAATATGACTGACAAAACTTCTATTTTTTTTGTTTACGGTTTTTTATATAAATATTTATATATTCTTTTCTGTTTTTTTATTCTGTTCTGGGTTCATTGTGCAATAAAGTATATAATACATATTACAATACAAATACAATTTTACAATGTATTATTTACAAAAGTGATTTAAACCACAGTATTTCAATTCTAAAGTAAAGAAATTAGGATCTCTAAATAAGTGAACTATGTTAAGTATGGATTGTATTGATTTAAAATTGTTCTAATAATGTAACATACATCATACTTGTAATCCCCGAAGAAGTAGACAGACGTGTTAAATACACTCCCACAGTCCACCATGAACGTTCCACGTCCCACTATGGAATAAATTGCGAGAATGGCGGTGTCATTAATTATTGTCATTTTTAAACGTATTAAATTTACATTGTCCTCCGTTAAGTCAATTGTCGCGGACCGGGTATTGCTGTATCTTACAACTTAGATTTTTTAGCTAAAATTTCTAGTAATTTCTCGTTGTCTTGATTTATGCCCGATGTATAGCAATAGACTCACCACCTATTCCATGACGAAATAAACGTAATCATAACTAATGAAATTTGGGGGATATGCAACAATCATTTGACTACCTCTTCGGAAAATATAGACGTGATGTTACGTTTTCTTGTTATAGTATATTTGTAGTACGTAGACGTGGTCCTTTACTGTGGGCCTAATCCATAAGCTCAGAGTCGCCCAACGAGCTATGGAGAGAGCTATGCTCGGAGTTTCTCTACGTGACAAAATCAGAAA